>RAON01000192.1:0-55250 GCA_009805295.1 Neurospora sp. FGSC 6877
AAAAAAAAAAAAAAAAAAAAAAAAAAAAAAAAAAAAAAAAAAAAAAGCCCAAACAACAAGGAAAAACACAAAAGCAAGGGAAAACCCGAGCAACCGAGCAAAACGGGAAAGACATTACAACAAACTGACAGCATTGCCCAGAATATTCCATCACAAACCCCATGAACACCTTATCATGACAATATTCTTCCTCCCTGTCTCCCTCCTCCCTCAATCCTTGCCATTTGCCGACCTGCCGACCTCCCACCCCAGACAACCAACCAACCGGATCAACACAGTCCACCACAGCCCAACACGGGTACCACGGGTGTAAGCGAAAATAGGGGTTCAATAAGCAAACCTAGGTACCTCAAAAGCTCTTGGCGCTGCGTCTATGAATGAAGCACCAGTAGACAGTCTGTTAGACAGTAAGCGACTTAGATTAGCACGAGCCGAGCGGTAATGGCGCCTGAAGCCTGATGGCCTATAGAGCTGCAAAGCTGTAGAGTTGTAGAGTACCTGCCCTGCATGCACTTTGGTAATCGTATGTTCTGGATTTCTTAGGGCATTTGGCTGATGTTCGATAATGGCACTGGATCCTTCGGAGGTAAGCCCGACCAGTACCACGCTCGCTGTCGATGACCGGGACCGACATCAACGAATCTGAGCGTGGTTGACAGGACTTGTAACCAGAGGTGGAAAAGCAGGGAGAAGGCCGAAAGACGGCTTCAGTCCAAGCCACTTCTTTTTTACTTCCACGGGGACAAGGATAGATGCCAAGGGAAAAAAAAAAAAAAAAAAAAAAGAAAAACATCGAATGTAGATTTTGAACTCCTCCAGAACAAAACTATGTAGGTATGTCCAAGAGTTCTATGCAAAAAAGTGCCCCATCTATATATCTCCCCTCGCTCCTTTCCCTCCCACAGTCCCACTCCCACTCATTACACCTTCTTCTCAACCACCTCTTTCTCCCCCTTCACCTCCCCCTCCTCCGTCATCAACATCTCCTGCGCCCTCCACAACTGCGCATAAACCCCATTAGTCTCCATCAACTCCCTATGCGTTCCCTGCTCCACCACCCTCCCCTCTTTCAAAACAATAATCAAATCCGCATCATAAATCGTCCTCAACCTATGCGCCACAAACAGACTCGTCTTCTTCTCTCCCTTTTGGCCAAGGCCCTTGAGAATGGCATTGATATTCTCCATCAGCGCCTGCTCGGTATGCGTATCCAGCGCACTCGTAGCCTCATCAAAGAACAAGAGCGGTGGATCTTTGAGAATCAATCGCGAAACAGCAAGTCTTTGCTTCTCACCGCCGGAAATCATCAGCCCGCGCTCACCGACTTTGGTGTTATACCCGTCTCTCCACGAAATAATCTTCTCGTGGATGTGCGCGCGCTTAGCAGCTTCGATGACTTGCTCCGGCGTAGCGGAAAGGTTGCCATAGCGGATGTTATGTTCGACCGTGTCGTTGAAGAGGGGCGTATCCTGCGGGACGACGCCGATCGCTTTACGGAGGGACTCCAAAGTGACGGAGCGGATGTCTTGGCCGTCGATGGAGATGGTGCCCTTTTGTACGTCGTAAAACCTGAACAGGAGACGGAGAAGGGTGGATTTGCCGCAGCCGGAGGGCCCGACGATGGCGACCTTTTTGCCGGCGGGGATGGTAAGACTCAGGTCGCGCAGGATGGGCGACTCGGGGTGGTAGCCGAAGGTGACGTTTTGGAACTCGATCTCGCCGCCGCGGGTGAGGGAGAGGGGCTTGGCGTTGGGTTGTTCGGTGATGGTCACGTTGACTTTTTGGAGGTTGAAGAGGGTCTCCATGTCGAGGAGCGACTGGCGCAACTCGCGGTAGACGGAACCGAGGAAGTTGAGCGGGACGGACAACTGGAAGACGAGCTGGTTGATCAAGACCAGATCGCCAACGGTGAGCTTGCCGGTGGCAACGCCGTGGGCGCCCATGTACATCATCACCGTCAAGGCGGTGGAGAAGATGATGTTTTGACCCGAGTTGAGGAAGGCGAGCGACGTGGCAACCTTGATGCTGTTCTTCTCGTATTGGGCGAGTGCTTTGTCGTAGCGGCCGACCTCGTAGGCTTCGTTGTTGAAGTACTTGACGGCTTCGTAGTTAATGAGGGAGTCGACGGCGATGGTAGAGGCCTTGTTGTCTGCCGCGTTGGCTTGGCGACGGAACTTTGTGCGCCAGGCTGTTGTGAGAATCGTAAACGCCGTGTAGCTGACCATGGTCAGGGCGGTCAGAGCGGCATACTCCCATCCAAAGTTGTAGGTCAAAATGCCGCAGACCATGGAGATCTCTAGGGCGGTAGGGACAATGTGAAAGACCATGCTGGTCAAAAGGAAGCTGATGCCCTTGGTACCACGGTCGATAGCCCTGGTCAAACCACCCGTCTGCTTCGACAGATGGAAGTTCAGATCCAGATTCAACAAATGCTCAAAAGTGTTCCTAGCAACCTTGCGAATCGCCTTCTGTGCAACCGACGCAAAGACCGCATTCCTCAATTCCTGCGAAACCACAGCGCCTATCCTAGCCGCACCATAACCCAGAATCATAGCGCCCGCAACGGTCGTGACGGAACCACCAGTTGTAGAAAAGTCGATGTTGAGCGAGTCGACAATCTCGCGGAAGTAGAAGGGCACCTGCACGTTTAGCACCTTGCCACCAACCAGCAAGCTGATAGCCAGCAGTACTCGCGCCTTATCGCCCCAGCTGCCCTTGGGCCACAGGTATTTGGACATCTCCTTCATGATGGCCCAATCGGCCTTGCGCTGTTCCTGCGCGGTTTTATCGAGGGCGGCGAGGGGGTCGGCGGGGCCTCGACCGGTGGCCTTGGGTACGGCGGAGACGGCGGGTTTCGGTTCATCTTTGGCGCTGCTGTTGGGCGCAAAGAGACGAGGGGAGGATGTGGTGAAGGAAGCTCGGAGGTTTGCGATCGTAGGGGTCGCGTGGATCGAGGAAAGTCGGGGAGCCCAGAGACGGGGGCCGCGGAGGAAGGCGGAGGTACCGTGGGCTCTGTGGAGGCTTGTAGCCATGGTGCTGAGCTTTATAGACGGCGCCATGGTTGTTGTGTGTACCCCGGGAGCATTGGCTGCTCCTCAAGGGGTTGTGATGGTGTCCGTATAAGTCGGCCGGAGATGGGGTCCGAGGCGCAAATCAATGGACGGAGGAACGGGAGACGTAGAGGGGAATTCGCGCCAGCTCTTATAGAGAGCCCATGCCGTTGGGGTCGGGGATTGGCAATGGGTGGCGGAGGGGGTGGAAGGTATCGGTGACTCGGTGAGGGCGATATAATAAACAAAAGGAAAGATGGTATTGTAATATTGAAAGATTCCCGCCGTGCAACAACAACAACAGACAACCAAACCGCCGAGGCTTCGGAGCTTCACGATGTCGCGATTGTGGGGCACCCAATGATGCAATCAGCGTGAGCAATGGGCATCTCTAGCCTGCCGCGGGTGCCGCCGCAGCGTGCCACAGGGCAGCACAGGGGACCAGTTGTGCACAGACCCTGCTGGACTTCAGGGTTCTCAATGCCCTAACATTTCTGTGGAGATGTGACCAATGACATGAAGCCGGCCGGCATCCAGCGAGGTTCCGTCCGGGGTCTTCGGCATCCTTCCGACCGGCTCGGAGATCGTGATACAACGCCGTATCTGTGGCCGGCACAAATCGCGCGGCGCAAACCACGCGTCAGATTGCCCTGGGTGCTGTGATCACCAGTGAAATAATACCGAGACCATGAAATTAGGCAAAATGATGGTCAAAAAATGATCACATTGCTGTTTAGCTCTATAGTGCGCTTACATCTCACCCATCACCAAAAAAGGACGCCCTTTACATGATAACCCGCTGCAGTAGATGAACTCCTCTCCGTTCTCATTCTCCCCATATCTAGGTCTAGAGTAGAGACGTGACATATGTAATCATGCTCAAGCTAAGAAAAAGAGAGTGCTAAGAAACGCAAACCAAAGGGCCACGAACTCTTCATACGCCCAAACATGAAATCAACGCCTCGCAATGCAAAAATGAAACAAAAAGTCGGGCGCATAGCTCCCATGCAGACATGCCATGCAAGAATGCCGTCGCCAATGTGAATGCTGAATGCCGTGAAGCAAATCCAACTCTGGAAGCCAACTCCTGTCCAGTCCTCAAGCAAAACGACAAAACGGACCAGCTCTAGGTCTAGCTCTAGGTAGTGGTAAAACCCGAAATGCATGCTCCAGATGCTTCTCTTTCTTTTCTCGCCCCTCTTTCTCGCTCACCACCCGTCTACCCGTCTCTCCGTTTTTTTCTCACCCTATTTTTCCTCTCCCTCCGCCTCCCTTTTTCATCTTCCCCTCCCTTTCCATACCCCCTCGGCCTCGCTCTTATCGTCGTCTCGAGACCCCTCCCCTAAAAAGTCTCCGTCTCATCATAATAAGCCTTCAACGCTAACTTCGAACTCAACTCCGCCGCCGCCGCCAACCCTTCGTACGCCCTCTCCACCGTCCTCACTCCCACGCCCGGAACCGTCGTCAGTTCCCCCAAACTCCTTACTTTCCCGCTCGGTCCCTGGGTTTCATCCAAATGATCCACCAAATCCTGAGCGCGCTTCTGTCCAAATCCACTGAGGGACTTGATCAGTTCAGTATCGCGGGAGTTGACGATATCCAGCAGCTGCTTGGTTCGAGGACTCGGTTCTTGGGATTGTTGTTCAAGGTCGGAGTTGGAGGGGGAGCGATCGTCGTAATCAGAGTCGGTAGTGGTGTTGCTATACAACTGCTGTCTTGACCTGGATGAAATACCCACGCCCAACGTAGCGCTGCGTCCACGACTTTTCAACAGTCTCCTCCTCCTCGCTTCCATCTCCTCGGGAGTCTCTTCCACATCGGCTTCCATGTCGTCATCATCCTCCTCCGCTTCGGGGTCAGTCGAAGAAATCCCCGTCATGGCTGTTCGTCGTCCGCTGTTGACACTAGCGCTCCTACTCTGTTGCATCGCACTCCCAACCCCGTTCCCCTGTCGTGAACCAGCCTCTTCACGAAGTTGCGCACCAACCTCATACTCCTCCCTACTAATCTTCCCCAGCTTCAATTTCAACTTCTCAATCTTCCCCACCAACTTCCTCTGCCCCGGAAAGAACCCCAGCGCATCTTCATACATCCCCAACGCCTCTTCCAAGTTTCCTCCCTCTTTCGCTTTTCTAGCCTCCAACAGTAACTGCAACCCCGCACTTTTTTCGTCTCTTCCACCGTGCCCACGTCCCCGTCGGGAACTAGACCGCGAAGTAGTGGACATACTCTGCTCTTCAATCCTCCTTTCCAACGCCTCCAACCGGCGCTGCACCTCCTCGCTAATCTGCGGCTCCGAGGACTTTGGCTGCTGCTCGCTACCAGGTGGGTGGTTTTCCGATCTGGGCGTAGAAGGGGTGGGCGTCTGCGGGGCGAGGGCAGCGGCGGCTGCTGCGCGGGCGGCTAAGATCTCGGCAACCTTTTTCTCGACCATGGCTTCGATTTGGGCTGCTGAGAGGGTGAGGATGGGCGTGTTGTCTACTGATTTGCTCGTCTGGGGCGGTTGAATGGAGCTGCTGGAACTGTTCTGGCGGGAAACACCAGCAGACACCGAGCCGGGCAGCGGAAGCCCAGTAGGCCTTGCGAGTTTTGACGGCCCGGTGCCGATGAGTCCTGAGCGGAGGGCGGATGTTTCGGAGCTTGAGGGAGAGGCGGTGTCGGTCATTGAGCGCCGGGAGGTTAGTCCCGACAAAGAGAGGGGCTGGCGGATTTGCGACGTGTTGGCTTGTGGCGGGCCGGCGATTCGTGAGGAGCTGCCGCCGCCCATGGACGCGGTGGCTTTGTGTGCTGAGGCGCGGTCGGTGTACACGTTGAAGAGCTTCGAGGGCTTTTCGGCTTTTTCGATAACGGCGCCGGAGGCAGCGGCGCGGTCGGTGCTGGAGCGGGCTAGGGCGGGGGCGCTGCCGGTGTACGAGTTCTGAGTGCCTAAACCGATTGGACGCAAGGGCTGGCGAGGAGCGAGAACGCCGTTGGTTAGACCGCTGAAGGAAGTCGAAGAGTGTGACCGGTGCGGCTGCTTGTAGACGACTTCGTTTTCGATTTCGCGAACTTCGATGCGCTTGGCGCGGGACGAGACATTGAGCGAGGAGAGGGTGTCGAGGTGGTAGGAGCGCATCGGCGCGAGGTTGAGGATCATGATGGTGATCCCGTTGTTCTGCCCCAGACTGAGAATGCGCGTCATTTTGGATTCGCGGTATGGGATGCGCTTGTCGCCTCGAGAAATGGCGTCGATGCATTGCGAGAGGACGAACAAGGACTTGTTGATGGCGGCCGACTCGACCAGGCGGTCCCGATTGTTGTCTGTCCTTCTGTTGTCTTCGGAGCCAGCCAAGTCGATGGCCGACGCCGTGCTTTCCAACACCATGTCCCCCGTTGTTTGTGTGACCTTGACACGAAGGATGGCGTGACTGCGGGAGCTGTGGGCGTTGAGCTTGGTGGCGGCCGTGACGCGGTTGTTGTTGGCTTCGACGTAGAGCCTTTCGAAATCCTTGACGTCGTCGCAGGGCCGTTCCGTCAGCCCGACCACAAAGGTCTTTCCCTCCTTTTCTCGCAAAGGCAACCCCATCGGGGTGCGCATCTCGGGCGGCTCGAGCAGGTCGTATACCTTGTCGTTGTAGATTTCGTAGTACGAGAGGTGGACGTCGACTATTGTCTCGCCGTTGGAGTCCTTTTCGATCTTCTTGCCGCGCCGGAACACGTTGCTCAATAGTCGAGGGATGAGACCGCGGTCGTCCATCTTCATTCCACCACGCATCGTGTGCGTCTTGCCTGTGCCGGTAACGCCATAGGCGAATATTGTTACGTCAAGGCCTTGGAAGAGGGCCTTGATGTGAGGGTAGACTGGATGTTATGTTAGTGATGGGCAATCCACCATTGGACCCCAGCCACCAAGTCGGTGAAGAGAGAGGAAGATGATGCTTACCTTCGGCATTGAAGAGATCCTCCTGGGTACATGATTGGTCGTAGACGCTGTTGAAGATGTACGAGAACTCTTCGGTTTCGTTCTTTGGGTTGGGGATCTTGACTATCGTAAAGGGCTTGCCTTCCTCGGTGCTGGCGGCGCGTACAATGACATCCTTGTCCAGCTCTTTTTTAAGCAGCGGACGTATCCTGGCGACGACACGGACGGACATGGTTCGGTTGGATGGGTCCGTCAGTGTCGCGATAAAAGAAAAGATATGGAAAAAAAAAAGGACGCGCGKGGAGACAAAAGGGGGGGAAGGGGGAGTGGGTTAGGGACGGGGACAACAAAAACAGGATGGCTCCCGAGAAGGATACATCAAAAAGGGGAAGAAAGGATAGGAATAGTGATATCGGGAGATATGGGATGGGATATGGGATGGGGACCCCAATGGTTGTAGTGTAAAAGTGAAGAGTAGGAAAAAGCAAAGAAAAAGGATGGGGTTGGGCAATGGCCCTTCTCCTCCTCCGCCTCCAGCCTCCAGTGGCCTCTCCGCCTTTGCGCCTCAAGTGACCAGTGACCAGTAACGATCGGACGGGAAGAGTGGAATAAAAGGAGACGGTCAACAAATGGCCAAATAGAAGAGGATGGACTGATGATCTGATTGTTGGGATACAGGAGACAGGGTTCCAAGTGAGGGGGTGAACAAGTGACTGCACAATCTCGAATAGCAATTGGCTTTCTCGTCTGCACGAATGCACGGATGTCGCAAGCAAAGTCACAGCACGTTACGGTCGCAAGGGCTTGGTCCTGATGAAGTGTGTGAGGTGTTGATGGAGTCGGGATGAGCCAACAGGGGACCACTCAGTTAACCGAGCAACGGGAACCGGGGGGGGGGGAACAACACAGCCGAGGGGGGACAACGGGGGAACAACGCACCACAAGCAATGGCTCTCAGTGGCCTCTGTAAACAGGTTCTCGACAAGTTGTACCGCTAGTGAGACACTGGAATGACTGGGCAATGCAGTGTGCTGCACTAACTGTGGGCTGTTGTGGGGTGCAGCTGACGGGATCGCTGTGAGTTGGCTGTTGTTGCTGCGTTTTTTACAGTGCTTGCAGCGGGAACGAATGCCGGCGGCAGGCAGGAACCGTCAAGTGGTGGTCTGTGCACTTCAAATCGTAAAAAAGGGCTTATCGATAGCGGCTACCTTCCCCGCGGCCAAGTCCATGGAATTTCTCGGGCAATTCGCGACATTGGACGAATCAAGGTGGTCCGTGTCCCCTGGGAAATATTCCAATTGCAGTCCTGGCGTCATTGCATTGTTTCTTGTACGGGACCTGTTTCAATCTTTCGTTTATCCGCGCTCACGTCAACCTCCAGCTCCAATTTCACAGCTCCAAGCTCCAACCTCCAACCTCCACCACCCGCCCCGACCTCAAACCTCGACCTCGACCGAACCGGGCCCCATCTCCAACTCCGAACACCGAACAACCGGGCCCTATACTCGGAAGGCGACCACAAAATGCGCGGCCAGTCTCCCCTGGTCAGGGCGGCGCGGACTGCGCGACTGACTAGAACCTCGACGACGACACCTCTACTAAACACCAGAAACAACTTCGTCTGCTGGCAATGTCGCACCATCCAGATCAGCGCCAAGCCCGCCACCGACTCCCGTCCCGCGCCCGACGTCTTCGACGCCCTCCCCGGCGGCCCTCGTGACTCGGCCGACGCCCGCTTCGAAGTGATCGGCTCGCCGGCCTCTCTCCTCTCCGTCACCCTCTCCGCCTCTCAACGTCTTTACACCCGTCGGGGCACCCTCGTCTCGGTAGCCGGCAAGGTCGAAAACGCCCAATCGACCCTCTCCATCCTCTCCCCTCTCCCGCGCGCCTTCCTGGGTGTCCCCTTCCTCTACCAGCGCATCTCCTCGACGACCCCCATCACCGCCCTAATAGGCACCAAGTCACCCAACACCAGCTTCTCGGTCCTCCACCTTGACGGAACAACCGATTACATGGTCGCCCAGCGCAACGCCCTTTTGGCCTGGACGGGCCACACGATCCGCGTCTCGCCGCGCATCCAACACGGTCTGGCCCCGGCCAACTGGGGCGCCACGCACGTTACCGGTCGCGGCCTGGTGGCTTTGGCGGCCCCCGGCCAAATCTACGAACTTACCCTGGCCGAAGGCGAAGAACTCACACTCCACCCTTCCCACGTCGTCGCTTACTCCGTCACCCGCAACCCGCCTTTACCATTCCGGTTCAAGAGCACCCGGCTCAATCTACAAGTCCCCTCGGTCCCGCACTACGTCAGCAACGCGGCTGGCAAGCTGGTTCCCGCCAAGGTATCGGAGTTTTTGAGCAAGGCGAGGGAAACCCAGTTCTACACTATCCTCGCAAGGATATTGTACGGTCTGCGCACAGCAACAAGGCGAACGATCTGGGGCGACAGGCTCTTCCTACAGTTCCGTGGACCGACGAATATCCTCATGTCCAGCAGGGGCGTACGCGTCTCTGACGTATTAAGCAGAGAGGATATCAACGAAATCGCCGACACAGAAGCGGGTGTTGTTGGCAAGGCTCTGGGAACTTCGCAGAAGGCCAAGGCCAAGGCGAAGGCTTTGGAACAAAAGAAGAAGGAGACTCCTCCCCTGGTGGCTGAGACTGCGGCGGCTGGTGAAAAGGTCGCTGCTCCTGTTGAGGCTCCCTTTGCTTCGGCGAGCAGCACTGATTTTGCTGAGGAGGCCAAGGCTCATACTGATAAGGTCATTGAGGAGGTTGCGGGTGAGGAGGAGGAGGTGAAGAAGGAGGGTGAGGCTGGTGCTGCTGCTGAGATTAAGCCTGTTAAGATGAGGGATGCGAGCGTTGGGAAGGATGGGAAGGGCACGTTTGAGGAGTCTAAGGACTTGAACCAGTTTGTGCGGTAAGCGGGGATTGCTGTGGTTGTAGGTTGTAGGTTGGATGTCGGGGGATGTAATTTTCTTTTTTCTTCTTCTTTTTCTTTTCTGTGTTGTAACGATAGAACAAACGTGCATAGGTATTCATGAAGAAGGCATGGGCATGGGGCAATCCATGGCATGGGATGTTGAAAAAAGGTTTGATGGCGGATGGGGGGAGGGAGAGGAATGAAAAAAGAATTGTTTGAAGCGTGGTACGAAATCTCCTTTATGCTCAGAATGCGTGTACAGATATCGTATCATCTTCCTTGACAATCTCTCAGCACCTCCTATCTCGTTCTTTGACACGCCCCCTCCATATCCTCCATCGACGCCCATTCCCCATGTGAGAAAGACTGTTCGATATATAAGTACCCTCCATCCCAATCACCCGCCACACCACCTTCATCATTTACAACCTCAACAGAAAGCACAAGATACATCAACCCAAAATGTCAAACTGTTAAACGTCCAAGCTACACATCCCGCTCCTACTTTTCCAAGCGCGATCCTGTTTCCATCCTGCTCGTTCGCAATTACCGGAGCTACACCCGCCGCCCCAGCCCCCGCTCTTCAAACACAAAATGATCTAGCTATTTCTCCTTGTCAATGAGATAGGAAAGAATGCTGAGGAGGGCGGCAATGTCCAGTCCTCTCACCACCTACCGCCTGGAGCGCTTTGGGAACCAAGGCTTGGCTTTAGCTTTAGTGTACAGATATTGTGCGCAGTAGGAAGTAATGAATTGTTCAGCCGCTGCGCTGGGTGTGGAACCCTTGGGCTTGGTTTTCTCGGGTTTGTTGACGTATTCGCGCAAACGACTGTACGGGGATTTATCTCTTTCGTAGAATGTGGCCGAGATGGTGTTGTTGTCCTTGTTCTTTTGAGTGTTCTTGTTGGTGCTGGGCAGCGGCTGCGGGGTCGGGGGCACGGTCCTGAGGTAGTGGACATCTCCTGTGTTTCCTTCGTCTTGCGTTTCTTCCTTTATCTGCTTTGCAGAAGCAACCGAAGGAGGAGGAGGAGGAGGAGGAGGAGGAGGTGGTGGTGGTGGTGGACGAGGACACAATGTACATGCTGCATCTTCTATATCCACCATTTTTGCTCCCCTAGATTTTCCACCTTCTTCTTCAACGCTACTCTGCCCTTCTCTTTCTTGATATTCTGATTTGAAGCTACCATGTGACGAACGGCAGTCTGATCTGCCTAAATGAGATAGCTGAAGGTAGTAACTATCAGAGTCGTTCGGTGAAGCCAAAGGGTTCACAACAAGTATGATCGTGATACTGGTCTCGGTGATAATGATCAATTGACTACTGTCGAACTATCTGACAATCTGAGTTCTCCAGTCGTCCCTTTATACTCCGTGCCTTCAGAGTCGTTCCTGTAGTTCTGTGAGCCTGGCTCACCATTGTGGTTCTGGCTCACTCGTCGCTGAACGTGAGCCCGGCTCACCTGCCGTTGAGCGTGAGCTCGGCTCACCAGATGTCCATCGTGAGCCTGGCCCACCTGATGTTGGACGTGAGCCTACCCTGGTCCGAGGGTTGCACAGCCTAGCCTTTTTTGGCTGTTGTGTTCCCAGTGCCCTGGTTGGCCCGTGTACTCGCTTAAGTTCGTAACATACCAACACCTTCTTATCCCTTGCGATTTCCAGCCCTTCCGCATACGCTCTGCAAGTGGCTTGGATGGGACACGAGTGGCACATAGGTGTTGCCGACGCCGGGAGACAGATGGTTACTCTCAGTTCCAATAGCGCTTGACCCCAGTATCCGGGCCGGCTACTAAGCCGGGGTGGCCCTCGGCTTGTTGTGTCCCTGTTGGCCACCGCCGCCTGTTCTCCCCCTTCATCAGTAGAGGTTTTCCTCTTCTTCGCCTTTGCCTTCAGCTTCTTAGCCTCGGCCTCCTCCTCCCTCGCCTCAACCCCATCCCAGGCTAACTGTTCCACCAACCTCCTCGCCGCCTCCTGAATCACTACCTCCACTTCTCTCGTCTTGACATCACCCCTTATCCCCAACTGCCGGACAAGGACGCGCGTGACGTTTTCGTCTATCATCGGCTCGGCTCGCCCGAAGACTACAGCAGTCAGAGCACCAGCGGTATAAGGATCCATGCCTGGTAGCTTTTCGAGCTTCTCATCTGTGGAGGGAGGTAGCATGCGTGATTGCGCTTCTTCTCCCTCTGTCCGATCTTGGTCTGGATCACCATTATCTCCCGGCATTACCGTTGCTGACTTTGATCCGAAACTGGACGCGCAAATGTGACTGGCTACTGCATGAATACGACTGGCGTCTGGGTCCTTCCAAAGCTTTGAAACTACCTCTTCTTTTGCGGCGGCCAAGTCTGCGAGGGTAGGACAAGCTTTCATCCAACGGTTATAATGAAGTCTCATATTGTTCACCGTCGTCACGAGGGGGTTGACATTGAACTGGTTGACACGAGCCTGGAGCATGGTTTCGGAAAGAAGGACTTCGTAAAAGCGTTGGGTGACGGTGGTGCGGAGGGTATGGAGGTCCTTGGACTTTTGTTCCCGGGATTGGGCCTTAGCTGCTGCGCGGGATTGCTGTTCTTGGGTTTCGGCTTCGGCTCGAACATGGACTAGGGAGCGAGCTAGGTTCGGGAAGAGGAGGACCGACTCGGGGATCGGTGAGGAGAAGCGGGAAACTAAAACTTTGCGGCGCACAAGCGATGATGACTTCGGCTTTGAAGCGGAAGTAGAAGCGGTGCTGGTTGCAAGTAAACGCTGGTATCTACCCAAGGCTTCCGTCACGGCATTTGAGGGGCTGCAGAGCGATTGTCGAACCAACAGAGGAGGGTATCACGGTGTTTGCGGGCTGTAGATATGGAGTCTTGTGTTGAAGATAATTCTGCTGTGTTGGTTGGGAAGGATAGGAGGAGGGGACTGTGGTAGCTATGCCGGTGAGGTTGGTCTGGTGGCAAAGGGTAGGTGTGGATGTCGTTGTGAGCGTGAGGGAATTCGGACGAGAAGATTTGGGCGATGAGATGTTCAATTGAGAGTACTGTGGTGGTTTTGGGTCTCAACTCGGTTGCTGTTGTGGTGGTGGCGGTAGCGTTTGCCCGACCCGTCTTGGTTTTTCGGCGTTTCTGGGTGCTCAAGCTCATGTGCTCGAGGTCGGAGTCTGAGTCTTCGTTTGATTTTGTCCTGGGCACATCTTCTTCAGAGTCCGACTTGCGCTTGGTGATGGTTCTTGGGCGATTTGGTCCAAATTTGGTGGTATGGCTGAGCCATGATGGGGCCCGAACTTGATGACGATCTCTTCTTCCAGATCACCGTCCTCGAAGATGACCTCCATTCCGTCGTCCCCTCGACCGAAAGCGGGCAGATCAGAGAGGCCAAAGGAGTCATGTTCGGGCTTATGCGAATTGACACAATGTCCTGATCCGGCGCGTCATCTTCTCGTTTAATGGTTGTGGTGGACTGGGCTGCTGTTGCCGTTGATGTCTGGTGATGGTGGTTTGAACGGTGACGGCATGGGTGCTTGGCGCCTGTTCTCCTCCATAATCCTGGGCCCCAACGGAACTCGGCGTCCTCTGCTGGCGGTTTGTTGTTTTTCTGGTCGCGTTCCGCCGGCGTGGCCAAGTTGTGTGCGAGTGTCCAACTTGGAAATTTGGTGAAGTGGTGAACGCGTTGCATTCCTGGCGAGAAGCGCGTCACGGCAAATTTGTTAGTTCCTACGCACATCCAATCCTAACCCCATGTCACTCTTTGGGAAGGAACTTTCTCAGAGTTCGATGGGGGTCGACTGCCAGGAAATGGAAGGAACAAAAGGTGTTTGAAGGAAAGTGCATGCGTGGGGTGTCCAAAGAGTTCTGTCAGGGCATCTATTCTGTGCCCCAGACTTGTGCCTATCCTGAACCTCCAGCCAAATCTGTACACTCCTTTACCAACTCCCAACACTTTTTCATCCCCGTCCCCATGTTTTCTCCCTCGATCTCCTCTATCGTGGCCCACCGCTTCATCTTCACATCACCCTCCCCTCCCTCACTCCCGACATCCCCCCCCTCTATCAAGTCAACCGCCCAAACACGCATCATCAACTTGAAATGCGAAAAAGTCCACGGCACCGTCCCCAACTCTTCCTCTCTCTTTCCCCAGTACCTCACTCCCCAGCTTGCCACTCCCATCTCTTTTAATACCTCCTTCAAACCCATCCGCAGCTTATCCATCTTCTTCGTAACAGGATCATCGTTCCATGTCGAATCAGCAGGCAAGGTACGGCTAGGAAGCTCCCACATTCCCGCCAGCAGACCTTTTGCCGGCCGCTTGTGAATCAGGTAGCGCCCGTCGGATGGGCGGCGGATTGCTACCACGAGGCACTCTTCCTCGCGCAGCTTCTTCGTCTTCGGCTTTGTGTATGGATATTTGGAGCAGTGAGAAGTGATGACTTCCATGGCGGCTGAAGATGGCTCCGTTGAGTCGGAGTCATCTGCTGCTTCTCTCTTGCGGCGAGTGCCTGGCGCTTTGAGCTTATCAAAGAACGCGGACACCCCACCTTTCTTCTTCCGCCTCTTCTGGTCAGGTTTATCCTCTGCTGCAGACTCTTCAAGGTCTTCGCCCTCGGGCGGTGGGCAGAGAGTGCAGGAATCTTCAATGTCTACCACATTCCCAACTTCCATTCCCTTCTTGCTCTCCGTCACTTTTCTCTCCGGAATCAGCCCCAACCGGGCAGTAATCTCCACCCCCTCTTGATAAGCCCTGCAAGTCTCCTTGACAGGACACAACCCACACTTAGGCTTTGCCGGCCCTGGAAGACAAACGGTAGCTCCAAGCTCCATCAGCGCCTGACCCCATCTGCCCGGCCTGTCACTGACCGGCGGCTCCTTTCCCTTCCGCTCCTCTTCAGTGGCATCGGTGCCGTTCCAAGCAACAGCCTCAACCAACCGCTTAGCAGCCTCCCACACGACCTCCAGCACCTCTTTACTCTTCACATCCCCTCTGGTCCCCAACTGTCTCGCCAGAACCCTGATAACGTTCCCATCAACCATCGGCTCCGCACGGCCGTACACAATGGAGGCAACAGCGCCGGCCGTATACCGCCCCACGCCCGGCAGCTGCATCAGCTTGTCCACCGTGTGCGGGAGCAACCCGTCGTACCGACCTTGCTCGGAGGGCGGACAAACCAGCTGAGCGAGCGAATGAAGGCGGGTGGCGCGCGAGTAATAGCCGAGGCCCTTCCAGAGGGAGAGGACAGCCTCTGGTTGGGCGGCTGCTAGAGACTGGATGGTCGGGAGGGCGGCTAGCCATTTGTTATAGTATGAGATGACCGTCGACACTCGAGTCTGCTGCAACATTATCTCGGAAAGCAATACCTCGTAGGCCCTTTGGGCTACAGCTTCCCCCAGCTCTTCGGGACAGGAGGAGGAGCAGGAGGAGAGGAGGGAGGTGGTGTCGATCCATGGTTTTCGCCAGGGCATTTGCCGAGAGGAAGAGACGGAGTCAAACCAGGCGAGGAGGGCATCACAGTTTATGCGGGCAGTAGAGGAAGAGAGGAGGAGGGGGTTGTGGTAGGTTAATGGATGAGGATGGGATGGGAGGCATGGGAGTTCGTGTCCTCGAGCGAGCGGGGAGTCGAAGATCTGGGTGATAAGGGCCTTTATCGAGGCTGCTGTGGCTTTGGGGTTGGCTTTAGTTGTTGTGAGAGTGGTTGTGGTGGAGGTAGAAATGCTGGTGGTGGTGGTCGCTGATGCTTTCGTCCTCGTCATCACCGTCTTGACGATCGTGCTCCTCGTCTTCCTAACCGCTTGCGGCGCTGATCTGCTAACAGTCTTTTGGCGTTTGCTCGGCCTGGCATCCGATTCGAATTCACTTTCGTCAATGTCCGAAAGGGCGGAGCAGTCTGACTCCGGGTCGGCATCGTTTGGTGCAGCGTAGCACTCCAGCGGATCCAACTTCATCGCGTCCGCGATTCGAGCGCTGCGGCGCCTTGTTGCGACCATTTTGCTGCTCAAACCAAAAGTTGAACAGCCCCAATTTTGGAATTTGATGTCCTTTTGTGTTGTGGTCCAGGCGCGGTTGGATCGTGGCCGAGTGTCCTCCCTCAACTATGTCCAAAACGCGTTTGTTGTTTTGGGACAAAATCGCGTCTGGGACTTTTTTTGCCAAGACGGCAAAGTAGGCAGCGGTAGGCACCAACCACGCAGCTAACCCTAACCCGTTCATTTTGGTCCGCTCTTTTTACATCCCCCTTTTGTTCGGTGTTATATGGAAGACTCCCACTTCCATTTTACTGGCTAAATGCCGGTGCAACCCTATGCTCTTCCGGCAGCCCAGCCATATGGCACAGTTAAACGAACGGGATGTGCCGAGAAGAAGGATTGCCGTCCTGGTTCGCACCTTGACTTTGGGTGTGTTGCATTCGGGAATATCAGCCGATTGAAACGAGGGCGGAGGTAATATCGATCCTTGTCTTTTGGAGATTTTCCAAATGTGATATACTTTATTCTGATCTTGGCTTGTCATTGGAGTTGGAGATAATGTGAAAATCTCGGCACCTTATCTGGCATTTTTGCGGGGAGTGTTCCGGGATATAACATCACCGCTCTCCCCTCCTTACCTCCGTGCAGTCAACTTCCCCACTATTTCCCAACCCCGTCACCGTTTAACATCAATACAGAATGCTCACTTTCACACTCTTCGGTTCTTTGTTGACGCTAATCAGCGTCGTAAAAGCAGCAGACTACGGCCCCTGTCCCTACAAAGAAAACGAGAACTGCTGGGAGATCATGGATAACACTGCTTGCTTCCTCAATCCGACGAGCACGGAGCAGATATTTACTTGTATCCCTGGAGGGAAGGAAGGAGTAAGTGACACTAGCTTTTCCCCCAAAAGGACCGAAAATGCTGACATCGGTGCTTGCCAGGTCTGCGCCTGCTACGGCTGTCTCGGATATACACCCGTCACGGAGTTGATTCGGAAGGAGGATGCTTGCCGGTTCGTATACCCCTTGAAACCTGAAAGACTTTGGAGAAAGAGAGAAGGGGGGTTGAGGGGGTGAAGAGTGGAAGGAACCAAACCGGGAAGAGAAAGGGCTAACTGAGGGTGACTGAAGTAGGGGTGTGAACACCGATCCGCCGGCTCCGGCTCCGACGAGCCGTGAGAGGATTAGGAGGGTACTGCGCGCATAGAGGTTTGGGGTTTGAGATCGGGCATTGTGGGTTGGGTAGTCAAGGACATAATACGGCACCCTTTATGGCTCCCTGAAGGCTGAAGTGTTGGAGTTTGATAGGCCCAATAGTTGGAAAGAGGGTGGAGTAAGAGAGAAAGAAAGTGGAAGTTACGCAAGTTTGGAAGATGTAGATAAGGTAAGGAAGCTGAAAGAGTGGAAGAAGTTGAAGCGTTCAAGAAAATCAGAAAAGCAGAACAAGAGAGCGGAATCTACCATACGCCCCGGTCTCCATGAAGTATACCGCCACCTCTTTTCTCAAGCCTCCGACTGCTTCTTCCCCTTCGTATTATGCACTTTCCTAATATGTCTCCAGAGGTTATCCTCGCGCGTGAACATCATGTCTCCGTTTGCGAACCTGCAATTCTGGACGGGACATAACCAGCCTGTTGTACTAGAACTGGACTTTGCAGCACCATCCTGGCTACTCTGACTTGAGGTTTTGTTGTCGGCAATGATGTTTGCTTGATGCTTCCGGGTATTAAGGTGCCGCTCATAGTCTCGCTTGATGTTGGAGGAGAAAGAACAGGGTTTGCAAGTATAGCGACATGAACGGTGGCTGGCACTTGGATTGGCTTCTGTGTTCCCTGGACATGGCAAAGTAGTGGCTCTGATATCCGACGCAGTAGTAGCGCTAGGCGTAGGCATTTCTGTGTTGGTACTTGTTGGTTGGAATGTCGGGGTACCTGCGATTTCCTCGACTTCGAAAGGAAGAACTCCCACTGAGCTCGAGGGAAATTCGGCTAGAACTTGTGGGATAGGGACGTTGCTGGCAGTGTTGTGAATTGGCTGTTCGTTTACAATGTTTCCGTTCAACCAGTCGTCGTCGTGAACCGCTGTCTCCGTTACCATCTGGATACACATATGCATGCTGCTCTTGGTCCTGAGGAGTGTTCAATCTCTAGGACAGGGGTTAGATAGGGTTTTACTCTTAGCGTTGGTTTCTTTGGAAGTGATAACTGCTACCCACCTCCCTGTTGAAGGTCTGGAAATCCAAGGGGTTGATAAAAGCTGGCCCCGCGTACATGAGTCAGCTTCAGACTGTGCATCCGTGTAAGAATCCTAGAACAAAAGAAGAGGGGGAAGTCACGTCAGTAAAGGTATAGGATAGAATGGCTCCAAGCTAGGATAAAGGGAGTGGAACTGGATATAAGAATAGAAACCTGAAAGCCGTACAAACCAAGCGTTTGTTGCCCTTTGGGGACTGACTTCTGCCAGGAAGACTTGGCGTCCCAGATCTGGCCATAAAACAATGCCGTCTCCCTCTGCATCGTCCGCATGATCATACGGATCCGAGTCCGTTATGATTATGGCGAGACGCTGTGGCCGATGATAGATCGGAGTGGTGGTAAAGACAGTTGAGTGAGAATGTTCTAAGAAGGCATGATGTTGGCAGTATCCTGAAGAAGCTAATGCCAGCTTTGAGGGAGTAGAGACAATGGGTTCTGGCTTTGATCAACGGAATCTTGTTCTGTCTTTATACCCATTTTTCTGAGAGCAAACATGTCTTAGGTATTCGACACAATCATCTGAAGATGAACCTGAAGAGGCCATGGCCAAGACAAGATGTGGCACGGGTCTAACGGCCGGTTGATATGACATGAACATATCATGGAAGTGTTTTGGACGCACGTTCGGAAGCCACATACATGGAAGAAACGCCTCAAGGCAAAAACATGTTGGGATTGCTTGCCCCGGATTGGCTGTCCCTATGTGGTCCGACAACCTCTCGGGCGAGGAATGAACATGGGTGCAAATCTGATATGTATGAGCCATGTTGATGGCTTACACGTATAGGTACCTGTACATGTGTCAACTGGGAAGTACCAATCGCAGCGCCCATTTGTGCCAGACCTCACTGGGAAAATTGTATGTCGACTTCGGCCCTTAAGGATGTCAGGTACCGCTCCTACGGACCAATGACCGGGTGGATCAATTCTCGGGTTTGGCTGAGGCAGTGCGTAATACCTCGATTGTGACGAGACATTTACCAGATTTCTTTTGTTCCTTGTGCATAAGGCTCTCTGGGTGTTCGTGTGGGATGGGAATGACTTGTTGCAACCTGAATGGTCCAAAAATCGGGAACATCTTGAAAATGCCATTGGTGGCTGCTTCCAAATATTTGGGAGGGTCGCGGGATGGGTTGTCCCATCATGATAGGTCTGAAATCAATCAGAATTTGAAAAAGCAATTGGTGAGGAGGAGCTTTGTGAACAAGAGCGCCTCATCTGAGTGCTCCTTCATGATTGGCTGCTTTTCAGGCATCAGTCCGAGAATTGTGGCTTGCCTGGGTGCTTGCTTACACCCTCTTTCCCAAGGGCCCGGAGAGAGCAACATGTGAGTGGCAGCAGCGGATCAACCCAAGCACCGGCAAGCCATGCAACCAGATCTTTTCCCGACACCTTACGATCGTACCCGTCATGAGGACACGATCCACAACGCACGCAAGAAGAAGGTCCGCTGCGAGCTTGAAAGGTTGTTTCCCACTGGTTTCTGGGCAGAAGGGACTCTACAATCAAAAGAAAAGAAACAAACAAGAGTACCTGAGAGAAAAAGGCCATATAGAAAGGAGGTTGTTCGAAACGTGTGTGGTGTATCAAATCTCTCTGACCGCGTGCCACCCCTTGACCCGAACACGCTCAACAAGCTTTTCAGTTCCAGGAAGCTTCTTTGCACAGCCCCCTTGCAAAGAGCCTCTTCTGCTCCAATCCTAGTTGAGCTGATGGACGACACTTTATTGGTTTGCATAGATGCTTCGCGACCAACTTTCTGCGAGTCCGTTCATTGTGACGCTGCTGCCACCAACAACCACTAGGAAAAGAATAGAAATCTTTGATATTTCAAGATAACCTTCTCATAATATGCGTTTTACTGGAGTACAGATATGTTGGTATAGTTTAAAGGGGTGTAAACCTTTGAGTGTCTGAGGTGATTTACCATGTTTTCTCACCTCGAAATATCCGAAAATCTTCCCCAGCGCGTATGCACTAACAACTACCACTGCAAGCCACCAATCGACTCGACCCGATTAGAGGCAAACAAGCTCCGTCATGCATTCATTCATCGACAGATGATAGGTAATGTGTAGCGGAAGAAAAAGAGCCGTGGATGATTGTTAAAGATGGATCAGATGAAGAACTGCACGAAGATGATGAAGGGTATCGCAAAGCGTTGTGCTGGGGATGGAAGTCACCTGCTTGTGTGCAAGCCACGGAGCCACACGTTCCACAATAGCCCCACCAGTAGCACGCTGACAGGTCGGAGCTTATCTTGTTTGATCCTTTTCTCATTGCTATAAGCGCAAGACTCTATTAGATCCTGTTAGTAACTTAATCCTGCACGAACCTACGCACCGCCACATCTAGGAGCCTATGCAAACGGATCACACGTTGCATAAGGCTGTTAGGCGCCTGAAACCCATGCAAGGTCATCCAGCTTCCATGTCTTTCCTCTCTCCAACTCTTTTGCCCAAGAAGGGCAGAAAATGCTCACGTCTTGACCATTTTCAATTAACTCCATCACGATCGCTCGATCAACGGAGGCTTGAGTGAAGCTTCCACCATTGAGAGCAGTCACCGTCGAGCTGCCCCGATCACGTCGCGAACTTTCCGACATCAACGGAACCGAGCCACGCGAGAGCCGGAACTGGAAGCCTTGGAACCAACAACAGCTGCAATCATGACAACGAGCAATAATCGAGGACGTGAACCGCTCGATGCCATTGACTTCCTCGACAACCCGCCTCGACTTCCCTTCGTCTCTTTCTACGAGATCTCGGCCATACGATAGACGAAGAATAACCAAGAGATGGAAAACAATGGGAATGCTTGAAAATGCAGAATCTGGGCGATATGGGGGAAAGAGGAGGATAGACACAATGAGAAAGGACAACTCTATATCTCTACAACTCGAACCGTCCGTTTTCTGCCGGTGTGGCATGGTGGCAGTCAACGCATTCGCGACACTCCACGCCAAAGCAAATGCTGCTCCTGCCGCCAACAACCGACTATCGAGATCGAATTTGCTTTGCGCCCAGTAGGGGATCATAGTGGAAAGACTCGCAGGTATCTGCACCTTCGACATGGTGCCCCGAAGGTCTTAGATGCTAAGGGCTACGGAATACTCGACCCCAACAAAGAGATAAGAGACATCAACGGTGGCGGTGTCCAGCCAGGTCATGACGATAACAAGAAGTCTCCAGCTCGGAACCAAGGACACCCTGGAGTCTGACATGAAGGACAGCACGCGCCGGTGCGAAGCGGGTCGGGGAAGCGCACGTCGTAGGCCCGCCAAGGGTTCCCCGGGAAGCAGACAACAAGACTTAGAGTTTTGAAGAGAACAAGATTGACATCAGTACAGCTGACAGACAGCAGGATGCAGGCCACTCGACTAGCATACCTCGGGCCGCGTACTCTCACCAAAGTGTTCAGCGCCATCAGGACCGTTGTAGCGAGGCGTTAGCCTTGCTTGCCCTGCAACTCTTGTTCCGTGCGGCTTCATTCTCTGCATCCGTGTCGGGACGTATGGCAATGGCTGTCCGCATGACCACCTTTGCACAACGTACGGACCAAGGAGCGACATCACGAACAGTCTGGTCGAGTTGTGGCGATGTTTATTGCCTTCAGACCTGATGGATAAACTGGGACCGACAGGCAGACGACGGCGTGTGCCTTCCATGTCATAATGCTGCCCCTAGGCCTGTCTTGAGATCCTACTCAAATGGATGGTCTTCGTGCCTCCCGTGTTACGTCCTTGTTTCCGGGCCGTGCAGGGTAAGGATTTGCCGCTTCTACGGGCCAATCTGCTCTGAGACCCGGTGTTGACAGCAAGTTGATCTCCCTGGTTCTGCCCCACTCAACATCTTACTTACTTTCGACCGTGTCATCCTTGCTAATATCACCCCTCGGGCGCTCACATCCGTACCACTTGCCATGCCCTGTCAGGAATCTGGGAGGGGAAGGCGATGGCTGTTTAATAGCAACAATGCCTAACCCTTGACTACGGGTGAACGATATGTGTCTGTTGCACGACAGGCGATTTCCAAACGGTCTTTGCCGGTTGGCCATGGCCGCAAACAGTTGACCCGACACCACCTTACCGCCCCTGACATTAGTATTGACTGAAAAGTTGTCTCTGACAGGAACACGAAGATGATTTGTGCGGACTGACGGCCCAGGCTTCGCGAATAACAAATGGCTGCCTTCTGGAGAGAACGTGATTGTCGGAGATTATCTACGAATCCTAGTCCAAGCTTGACCCCTATATTGCGAGACCTTGTTAACAAGGCAACTACCCAGCCACGAATATCTTATCGGCAGGGCGCCGATGTCTTGCGGGCGATGCCCAATGAAACTTATGTTCCCACTCTGGACCGTTGGCTAAGTCTTTAATGACATCACCTCCCAAAAGCTCACCGCCAAGCTGATGCGGAAGTTTTCATTCAGCCTTGTGCACTTGCGTGTCATGCACGATATCCCTTCCCTCGATACCAAAGAGCAGTTGCGTCGCACCAGATTGGCATTGATCCCGGGCCGCACATATGTGCCATCCTGACCTGGCATTGCATTGTGCCATTCCCTTGCAATCCGCTTGGCGCCCGTGTCGGCACTGAACCAGCCGAGCCCAGGTCGCCTGCAGCTGCAGGAATCTGTCATGCAATTGTTAAGTTATCCATCACTCCACGACCCGGATTTCGAGAGCGGCCGAAAGCTGCGGCAGGGATTTGTGACAGACCCGGACGGCGTCCATTGATATCTAGCCTTTCATTAAGAATACTGACTGGTGCCACTGTGTTTCACCCGAGGTCGCCTGTTCTAACGAGGCAACCACAACCACGTAACTCAGTTGGCGAACCACCGAATACGCGTGTACAGTGTGCTGAGCCGCAAAGCTTATTGGCGTTTGCCTTTGCTGGTCTGCACAAAGATCCCAAAGGTACCTAATACCTCCCAATCGCCATGTTAAGGGTGACGTACACTTTGTTGTGTCCATCCCTACATCTTTCGTCCCTTCGGCTGCCTTGGCCTCCTGTGTTGCGTTCTTGGCAGCCAACCCATTTCTTTTAGATGTCTCAGCTTTGTCCCGCCCCTTCTTGTCTCGCTCTTTGGTCTTGCGGCTCTTTGTCTTGCCCGTTTCGCCGTCGGTATGGAATATCCGGCTGCGGCTACCTTGTTAGCTTGTTTGTGTCCTTGACTCCTTGGCTCCTCGATCCCATCATTTTGTCCGGCAAGAATAGGCGGGTACGGTACCGAGCTGACAAAGACCGGACGAGCGTATCAGGTAATTTTTGTCCGGTCGTTGTCTTCTGTGGAGATCCGCCAAGGGCGATCTGGATCTGACGGCACCATCCGCCCAGACACGTGGGCCAGTTACGGTCTACCGAAAATAGTTCGCCAAGCGTACGGTAACTGGAACGTGGCCCGTGCCTATTGTGGATAAAAGGTGCATTTCGCTAGGATTCTTGTACTTCCTAACGAACAACTGAAATGAATTAGAGCGGGCCACAGTGCGCCTACTGTCGCTCAGGAACCGCCCGGCCTTCTGCCTCCAATCAAGAGTTGCCGGAATGGCACATCTGCACAAGTAGGACCCTTGTTGAACATCTTTATCTTGGATCTCTTACTGCAAGGTGCACACGTCACCGCATCTTGTTGCAAGATTCTGTGGTATATGCTCTTGAACCCTGCTTTTTTCCCATCCAATCACTTGCAGGATTTTCATGGTCGATCCTATACCGGCACACCTACTTCAAAGTCTATAGACAATGCGTGAGAAGGCAAGAGAAATTGTTGATGATATTAAATAGCTGTGTTCTCGAATTTGTGAAAATGAAAAGCCAAAAGCCATACTACCATCCCGACCTGTATCACACTATCCAACTCGGACTGATGTATGCTTCAACTCGAAAGGTCCATTGACGTCTATGAAATCTTACCCCATTAGGGCCCACCGCTACCCGCTAATCTCCATACCATGCGCCTTCCTAATATGTCTCCACAAATTATCTTCACGCGAGAGTCTCCTGTCTCCGGATGTTGAGCGGTGATACTTGCAACCCGTGACTGGGCAGTGAACCCCAGCAATCGAAGGGTCAGGGCTCAATGCTCCTTTGTTCACGTTGAATTTATGCTTGTTCGTGCTGAGATGACGCTTGTGGTCCCGTTTCGTCTTGGAGAAGATGCCGCAATCTTCACAGGAGTAACGAGCATTCCAAGGGCTGAGACTGTGAGTGCGTGGTTCTCTGTCCTTTTCTGGGGACGAGGGAGTGCGGGGTACGGTAGTCGGTGTCCCAGCTGAAGCGGGAGTGGTACTGGTTGATGGTGGCTCTAGGAATTGCGTGGCTTGAGACTCTGAAACAGAAGTGCTGGTTACGTTCGTCTGGCGATCGGACGGCAAGTTTTCGTCCTCTTCGGTTTTTGGGACATGAGAGGCATCGAGAGAGGCGGGCTGGGACCATTCGTTGGGTAGACCTTCGTGTACTGAGGGAGGGAGGTCTGGAAACAGGGCAAGAGGTTCGACGTCGATCGAGTACTAAAACGATTGAGTCAGGTTGTTAGCCATTGTCACCATGCGTCTCTTCTTGAACACCCTTCGGAATGAACCTACAGGGTTTGCCATCATAAGTGCTGGGTCGATGAAATCTTGGGTCTGCTCCAAGATGTGGGAATCTGCATTGAGGTGGTTGCCGTCATTGACGATGGCCGTAAACGGAGCATAAATGTCCGGTTGAGCGTTGAAGACGGTCTCGAAAATGTTACCATCGCTGACAGGAGAGCAGAGGGCTGGCACAGGGTTGAACTCCATCGTGGTCAAGTAGGCTTGCCCTGGGCTTGTTGGTTGATGCTTTTAGCAACGACATTTGACTGATGTTGGAGCGCGATGCCCTCCTTTTCACGCCCGCGAGCTTCACGATCTGATGGGGAAGAAAAAGAGGCCTCGCCTGATTGATCGAATTTGGGCACATCGTGAACAACATGCTGGCGTGAGTGTTGGGGAAATGGATTTGGATGTCTCTACCCAGGGAGATGCCCTGGGAATGGGTTGGTGTCTGCAGGGACTTGGTCATTGACCTCCCCTTCGAAAGTTTGATTCACCTTACACAGATTTCGACCGTGCATCTTTGTGCCACCCTGTGTAATGATTCCCATGGGCTAAGTCTAGGGCACAGAAAGCAAAACAAGTGAGGTAGCACGAATGGCAATGCACCTTGCTGGCCGTGCAGATGCCAGGCGAACAGCGAGTAGGAATGGAATCCTTCTGTCGTGCATATCGGGTTCTACGTCCACCATAAAATTGTCCTGCCTCATCACCTTCCGATTTTATGGTCCTCGTTTATTTCGGAACAGGGTTCGTTTCTAGCCCCCGATGACTCTTGTTTGAAACCATCTATCCGCTTTGGAGATCTCTTCCCAATCAACGGTGCCGAGGAAGTCCAGCCGTAATGCTACACAACTCGTACTACTTCTTCTTGCTCCTTCCCTCGCTCCCGTGCACATATATGCTTTTACCTAATGGCCTCATGTCCCACCACCGCTTGAACGTCTTGCTGACCTTATACAGCCAACGCAACTGCTAAGTGTAACCTTTATCGACTTCTTGGTCTCACACAACACCACCTTTTTGCCGAGCGCCTTGCTCCCGGTCGTAAAACTCACAACTCTTTGGCAGTCCAAATCATCGCTTTTGGCTAGCCGGCCAGATCGACTCTTGACCGATCACGACTTGCATGTCCGGTAACGGCAGTAACAGCGTAGGGCCGCTTGCTAGCTGTTGAAATCGCAGATTGCGAAGTCAATCATAACGAAAAAAACCAAATATCATCGCCCTACACAAACCTTCCAGCCCATGGAGCAAATCTGCACCGACTACGCTCAACGCCCCTAGGGCATGTCCCAAACGCGGCGTCCCGGGACTACATTCAGCAATCGGCTTTGCTGGATAGATACAACATAGGGAAATCTTAAGTTCCCCCGTCGATCCCGGGGCTCCGGTGGTGGCGATCGAAGAACGTTTTGGGATCGCCGCCGCCGGTCGGGCCGTGCGGGCACTCCCGTCCCGTCCCTCGTCTCGCGTTTATCCACAGTTCCACTTCCGTAGCCACGACAACCTCGCCGCCTCGTCTCCGCCATTGGCGCCGTCCGAGAAACGACGAGGGCTTCAATTCGATCTTCGCTTACGAGTACAGAGGAGCAACTGTTGAGGTTTTGGGGGTCAAACAAAACGCCGGTTAGCAGAGACCGGAGGACCGCCGTGGCGGGGCGCTCGCTCGTCCAGCTCTAACATGAGGGGCCAGGGCCCATCGCGACGGAGAATGCACTCGTCGTTTTCGCGCAAGGGCTGAGCGTCATTCCGATTAGTACACGTCCGCTACTTTTGTAGCGCGCCTGGGTTTAGAGAGTTGGCGTTTGATCGCGAGGCAGAGGGATTGTCGAGGAACGAGCGGGATGGGTGGTGAGCGCTGGGTTTTTTTTTTTTTTTTTTTTTTTCCAGTGGTCCAAATGAGTTCCCCAGCGTGTCTCCACTGGAGGTCTTTCACCCACCAAAGTTTCCGGGTTACACCGTGTGGGGTTGATCCCGTCAAGACGGTATTAAACGATGAGCCTCATTCAGCCCATGTGTTTAAAGTATTTTATAGGTATCGTCTACTTGTCATCTTGTTAAAAGTTCCTTCCTCATCTTTCCTTTTACTCCAAGGGCTGTGGTTGTGGTTCTAATTGAAGCAGCAGGAAGCGCGGAAGCGTTTTCTTCGTTTGTTACCATGTGTTTTACGTACCGTAATACGAGATTGTAAAATTAAAAGATCTTAGTCATAACGGTAGGTTTCTTTCAGCAATGGAACCAGCAGCACAATATGTCTTCATTCAATCTTCGCTGACTAATTCTATTTATGAAAAGCCTCTCTTCACAGATTTATCCTCTACGCGCCAGTTCAACCGGTTGGGTACCTCCCGTTCGTCCTCCTTGCACACTTCTCCATTCTTCCTCGTTGTTATATTCATGCTTGGCGGAAAGTGGGAGGTGCCGTAAGGTATCGTTACAATACATCACCTGCAGAGCGGTCCGACGCTGCTCTCGTTCTCCAGCCCCAGCTTCATGTCGTAAATCCCACAACGTCACATTATGGTGCTACCACAATCGACTTTCCCTTGGCGTGACAGAAGCTGGTATCTCCGGCCCGGTCGGGCTGCTATAACACAGCCACAAATTTTTAACAGAATCTCGATTGCCGTCCATTTATAGCGTAGAATGCGTACTATCTCTAGAACTGCACGTTCACTTTTTCATTTTATTTGCTCGATGACAGCATGCCTGGTTAATAGAATCGCGTCTACAACCCAAGAGGCTGTGCGCGCCAAGTCAGGAGTCCTTACAGCACTCTTTCAAATCTACAAGATACGTAACTTACAAGCCGGAAGGAAAGACGTTGTCACAAGTTCCTCTTTTCACATCGTTGACTGACGAACTACTGCCCGCAAAAAACCACGTTATTACTCCTAGCTCCTGGAGAGTGAGAAATTACGGCGCCCGTTCTATCTTCCTCCGCCCTTCCTGTTTGGACTCTGAGAGCAATTGAGCGACAAATGTACATGCGTTAACCTCTCATTTTAAGTTTTCCTTTCGTTACAGGATCTCCATCGACCCCACAGGACGGCTGTGGGGAAGTGGGGTGCGGCATTCCACCATACTGTTACAATACAATACGCCAACGTTACCGTAGGGCTGAAAGGTACCTGTAGCGTAGGGTACGTCACTGTTCCACACGTGGATCAGTCTTATCCGGGGAACACCGCACTATATTCCACATGGCAGCCGGCGTGGAAAAGCTCTATGTGAGGAACACAGGACAGGTACATGCACTATTGCATGACAATATGAATGCATTCAACACCGAGACTTGCTTAGCTAAAGAACGAATTGGAAAGTACAGGCTTATAAGATTTCTGTAATGAATTGAATGAAAGTGATAATTTCGACTGTGCCGTCTTTTGGTTTTGCATGGACCGTTGGAAAATACTTCATAAGTATATGGAGAAACAAGACGAAAGAAGATTGAACAAACAAAAGGAGTGGATGGCAAGTACCATACCGAAGGCGGGAAGTGCAACAAAAAGGTAGCAGACGTTCAAAGATAGGAAGAAAATCGATCAAAGAGTGGAGAAAACCTGGAACCTGCTGAAAGGTAAACCCCACCGTGCCCAATCTAGCTGCAGAGCTGCTTCACATCTGCCTCTTAAGATCATGCATCTTCCGAATGTGTCTCCACAAGTTATCTTCTCTCGTAAACGACCGCTCGTAGGTGCAATCAGGGACAGGGCAGTACAACTCCGTGCCGGCAGAGGCCGAAGATGCTCCTTCATTGCCATTGTTGTTACTGGTCACCTTACTTCGGTGCTTGCGAGTGTTGAGATGCCGGTGGAAAAAGTCGCGCTTGACGTTGGTGGAGAAGGAGCAGGGCTGGCAGGTGTAGCGATGGCCGGGAGTAATGGCGCTGCGGTTTGCATTCTCCGGAGAAGAAGAAGAAGGAGTCTGTCTCATGGTAGTTGAAGTGGCCGTGTTCATGTTTATGTCCATGTCCATGTCATGGTGATGGTGTTCATGTTATGAGGCGGCTGCCCGGTAGAGATACTTCCGGAGCTCTCGCCGGGGCTGGAGCCTTGAAGAACATGAAAAAGTTGGAGCCACTCATGGTCGGAGACGGTGTGATCTGGCGTAAGAGCGTGGTCTGGAATAATGAATGGCTGGTGATGTTCGTGGTCGGGGGACTGTATAGGAGGTGTAACATGTCAGCGGCTGCTGGTATGCCCGCATCAAGAAGAAAGACAAAGTTCAATGGAATAAAAGCACGGAAGAGCTGCATGCCTATGGAACATACAGACTCAGGTAAGTTGATAGTCACATAGTTCTGTCCCGGGACATCTGATATCTCGATGGATGAATCTGAGGTCGGAACGTCGCCGTCGCAACCGGTCGGGGTATTGGAGGAGTCCATCGTTGTGCCTCTTGATGAGATGCAGGCCCAAAGAGTGAGCAGACAGGGTGCGAAATATGAAGAAGTAAATGTTAGTTGAAGGAGACGTAGGGAGGGTGTATTACGGTAGGCTGGCTGTTGAGCTTGGGCTTATGTTGTTTTCTGAACCGACGGTGTTGCTATTAAGTTTAGAGAGTGAAGAGATAGACCCATCTTTGCACATTGCCAATTCCTATAGGTGTTTAAAAATGAAAATGAAAAGAGGACAAGCCACGGTTTAGAATTGAGGACTATTGAAACATTGAGAACTGTTCTAGGAGCTTGAGGGTCAGGAAATAATCACGCCGAATCTATCACGTCAGGTCTACAAGAAAATGACCGATAACAGCTGATGAAATACCGAGCCTCAGTATATTTTGTACGGTCGCCACGAGTGCTGGTGAAGGAAGATCGATGTCTGTACCCTCAAGTAATTAGCAAACACTGCTCATCCGCGAACTGACCAATTATGGGCACAAGTGAAAGTGTGTAATTACATTACAATACAACCGGGGAAAGTGCTCCGAGACACGACAGCCAGTGGAGACCAATGACCAGTCCAGCTACAAGGCCATTGGACAGGAAAGAGGCTTCCAACATTAGTCGTGGGTTGGCCTGCAGCTCACCTAAAAGTACCTAGTATGTACCTCAGCGTTCAGATCTCCCTTCTAGAACATAACATTTTTTTGACAGAGGCTGGGCTTTCCCCCATTCAACGCAATTACTAAGAAATTCCAAAAGCAACGGTCTCCGTTTGCTTCAACTTTGCGAATGGTCTGAGAAGGGTTAAGATGTTTGAAAGTCGCCAGTGCTAAGGTGACTTGCAAGGGAATGTACCCTCACCACCTCGCTGCACGTTGCATAAAGCCGTTGGGCAGCCTGAAATCCACGCACCCGTCATCGTTCTCGCAAACTCTCTCCGCAACAACGTAGCAGCAACGGAATGCTTAGCTTTTGACCCTCACGAACTGATTGAAGTCCTCATGATCAACTAAACTTGAGGAGGAGGCTTATATGACTGCTTTCTCAATCGCCAGCGGTAGTACTCCGTCTCCTCCGGTCGCCAATCGTTTAACGTCGGCTGAATCGAAACGCGCGACAGTCAAATCTCGAAGCCGTGCTGCCAGCAACCAGGCGGAATCATGGCACCACGCAAGTGCAGTTCGAAAACCCCTCGAATATGCGCGTCGAGTTCTTCCACCGCAGCTTCGTGTTACCCCAAGAACGATGACAAACTATGATGAAGAGGCGAAAACGATAAGAATGGTCGAATAGGAAAAACACTGGAGAGAACAGGCCGAAGGGGAGGAAAGAAAAGAAGTTTGAAACAGACTACCGACGTCGCGCACGCCTCCTCCCGCCAGCTCACCGTCCCGTAAAGTCCCACGAAAATCGGAATCCAACGGAATCCCGACTGGATCATTCACGGCGCCGGAGAAGCATGTCATTATCTTCGATGACCACTCAAAGCATACTGGTGGACCTTGGATTCTGCGTTCCCGCACCACCAGTATTGCGGGTTTCGCGAGATCATACGGGCAATGGACGGTCTTGAACACGCGCTCTTGTAACATTCAGCGACTTGCACGCTGGAGTCGATACGGTTGCTGCTCTCGGCTGGGACACTGTCTTTTACACATACCACGGAGTTGGGTATATCGTCGCTCCCTCGGGCTAGGATCATTTCGACAGTGGCTTGCAAGTCTTGAAAAGCCTTGGGGATTTGCCACTTGTGGTGGGTATCTCTAGTCGCGGAAGGCTTGACTTCGACGAAGAGCACAAGAGGCGGCGGCAATTGGCGTTTTGTGAAACGGAGAGGCTCGCGGCAAGGCTCACGGCGAATGCGAAAGGGCCACAGTCTAAGCTAGGCGCGGCCGAAGGTCGACGGGAACCGAGAGCAAAAAGGCTTGGGGACCTGGAGAAAGAAAGACTGACATCAGTATGGTTCACACGCAACAGCAGAGGCCGATGACTCGGTATGTGTGCTTTTGGGACATGTTCGGCAATGTGGAGGAGAAGACTTAACTGCTTGCGCTGCACATGGAAGCCATTTCTGCCCTATCGAATTCTATTTCGTGTGCGCCATAGCCGGTGCTGAATTCGGGATGCGAGGCAATCATCTTCCCGCAAAAAGAGACAGCAACATCGCAATGTTGATGGGAATCGGACAACCCGGCGGATTTTGGATGTACCGCTGTCTTCCAAGTCTCCGCGCTCGTATACCCTCCAAGCTTCGATCTAGGAGGCTCACGTCACTCACACCCGGGTGCGAACCCGCATCTGATCAGTTGCAGCCCCATGCAAGGTACCTTAGATCTTTCCCACCCTTCTGTCTCACAACCATCAAGTTCGACTCGATTGTCAACAATGCATTGTTCTCGAAAGCGGTACTGCACGCGGATCTCAAACAGCCTCTTGGCAGGGAGATTGGAACCCTTGTCCCTGATGCGCTGTACGGAGCGTCGTTCGCTCTGGCTCAACGGGTGGTGGATAGCGCCAAGGCTATGGTTCTTGGTACCTCGCACCACCATCCCTGGATGCATCCAATAGAAGTACCGATACCTCGATCAAGCGGGGTTACCGAAGCATTGACCATTTTATTTTTGCTTCTGATCTGCTCTACAAAAACACCATCGGTAATCACTCCTTGAGACAACAAAAAAAAAGTTTCAAAGGAAATGTCTACCTCTATGATGTTTAACACAGAATCAATCTATCCAACGCGCCATACATCTGCCCTTTTGCTGTGCTATCAAACAGGAGAAAAGGAAGAAGGAAAGCCACAAAACAGGGAACCCTGAGAACCGGGAAATGAAGAAAAGACGACAGCAAGGAAATAAGACGCAGTGATGGACTCGAATACATAAAAGGGTGGAGGCAAAACCTTGTAGGAAATGACCTCCACTCATCATGCCCGCGCCATGATACGACCCCTATGGACCGTCCGGATGTGTCTCCAAAGATTATCCTCCCGAGTGAACATTCTCTCGACCTCCCGATGGTGCGGACATTCCTGAAACGGGCAGCGGATCTCGTGACGCTGACACCGGAGCCAGCAATGCCACCATTGACGTGAGCCCCGTTGGTGATGGTGTTGTTCCGGTGCCTGATGGTGTTGAGATGACGGTCATAGTCGCGTCTGGTGTTGCAGGAGAACTGGCAAAGGGCGCAGGAATGGCGGGGATTGCGAGTGTTCGAAGAAGCTTGACCTTCGTTCCCTGCGACAGATGGGGGGTGTTCGATGATGCAAGGCCCGGCGGTTTCGTGGACGGGCTCGAGCGCTGGGTGCTCGACATTGTGGCTTGCCATGCCCTCTCCGGTAACAACTTGGCCGTGGGCCTCGTCGAGAAGCGTTGAACTAGCGTGAAGCTAGTGGTTCTCGCTATGGTCTTGCATAGGAGGGAGATCCCTAGGTAACCACTCTTGGTCGGATATCTCAGGACCCTGGTCTACCGACATATGGAAGCCGGTGGACATGAAAGAAGGATGATTTTCATGTTCGTTGGAGTCCTAGAGAAACAGCATGATGAGTAAGTGGTCGTCTTGACCGTGACAGATCTAACAACTGAACTCTGATAGACAAGGCATTGGAGTGGATTGGGGAGATAAAGAGAAGAAAGAGGATGGAAAAAAAAAGAAAAGAAAAAGAAACGGCTCAAGGACGTACAGAACCAGCAACATCTTATGCTTGAGGAACATATTCCTGCACTTGTCCCATGTTGTAGAACGATTCCTGACCCAGGAGGTTGTTGTTGGGGTCGATGTCCGTCGGAGCTGCGTAACTGTACATATAGGCGTTGGACGCTGGCTGATGATCATTAGCGCAGTTGCCGGAAGACCAAGAGTTTGAGGCGGTGTTGTTGTTCATTGTAATGAACTATTAAGTGAACACCAAATGGATGATATGGCTTCGTGCTGGGGTCGAACGTTTTATAAAAATGAAAGTGTTGTTGTGCGAGGGTCTCTTGTTCGATGTTGAGGGGGGATGTGAAGCCATTTTAAACTCAATGTGAAAAGAGAGGCCATGCCCAGCTCTTGGAAAGACGATATCCTGGCGCATCGTGGGCATCTGGATGCGTGCAAATACTATGGCTTGGTGAGGATCACTTGAAGGAGAGGTAGAATCAAGGCATGCCTTCCGAAGTAGTGTAATCTCGAAGCTGTGGGTTCGATTCCCGTGTCGGGCTTCATTTTTGGGGACACAAGGGGGCACGGGGTACCGGATTGAGATCGGGTCAAGTCCCTTCTCTTTCCTGCCCAGTCTTCCTGACCCGGACCCAGTGGCACAGTGCAGAAACATGGAGCCCCACTGTCCCTGAACTAAACCTTAGCGGTTTTAGTCTCATGGTACGCTTAAGTGCGCTCCATAGTGCGCAGGGCGCTGAACGTTTTTAACAGATCCGCAACACAGTGAGGCCAAGGCAGTGTGTAGGAACCGCCACACCATCTCAACATCACGTTGGTTGCAACCCTTTCCAACTCACTGGAGGTTTAACCGAATGTGTTTTGTCTTTTGCTTGATCCCTGTCTTCACGCGGGGCGTTTTTGACACCGCAACATCAATTGCCCCATCTGTGTCGTCATACGGGCCCCAATTGCTGAGATGGTCCAGATCGCTCTTGTACGTTTACTGTGTACACGCCGTACATGATCCTAAAAATCAGCTAAGCATCGTCGAGATGGCTTCTTCAAGACTCTGATTCGCGCCTCTGGAGCGCGACATTGTCCCGCATACCACAGTACTTGCTTGAAAAAAGAGTAATAGGCACACACATGGAAATCCCCCTCGATCCCCCTTAACACGTAAGGCTTCGTAAGGCTCCGTGCATTACCGGTGGACCCCTAAATGCCGCTGGCGCGGTGATAAGCGCGATCTTGCCCTAATTTGGGCTGGCGGCGGATTTTAGACGAGCCGAGTAGTTGGTGAAAAACGCAGAAGAAAGGAATAAGACGGCAAAGGCACTAATCGGTAAATACAACTCTTCGCCTGCATGAGGATAGCCTCCGACCTCTCGTGTTCTCTTTCTGCAACACTCTGTGCATACCATAGAGCACCTCCACGAAGCAGCATTTGTCAATTTCATTCTACACAACTCATGCGACGGCGCTTTGCGTATGCTAACAGCCCCAATCCTCACTCCAATTCACACGACGCACACTTGCTTTCGAACGCCTCTGCAAAACTTTTTACCCAAGAAAACGAGCGTTCCCGCTCGTACCATCGCCCTATCTCGGTAACTCGGTCACATATCGCCCTCTTACACAAGCACATCGCCAACCTCCCTCTCATATAGGCATGCGTTGAACACATTCCTCACGATCTTTTTCTCCTTGGTGATGATCGAGTCAATGTCGCCAACGGAACACTTGGGACTGGACCGGCCGGGAACTGGCAGGGGCACCCAGAGCCTGCTTCCATTCACGGCTGTCTTCCCAGGTAGCGTCGCTTGACCACATCAATCCCGCCTTGCCCGACCTACCTTTAACAGAGGGTTATGATTCCACGCAAGCTGCTAATATGGAAGTTGTAGATTGCAATCCCATCACTCCAATTACGACTACGAGCCTCGGTCTCTTCCCAGCTCAGCGTTGCCCAACCCTTCTTATTCACCTACCACTATTGATCCCCTGAGGCTTCGTTCCGGATGTCGCTCCGCGTCTTCGCCGGCTTTACTCACGACATCTACGGATGTCGCATCATGTCGCTTCACCCTAACAAAGATAAACAGCGAGTGCGCGCGTCACGCAAGAGCAGAAGGGGCATCGCCGGAACTGGCTCGACTTTTCCGGGTTTATTGCTTCGGTCGGGGGTTCTCGACCTGGGCTTCTCGAACCGTTGGGTCGTTCAACTCTCGCTCGTTCAACTCTCGGACGTTAGCCATCGGTTCGACGGGACGGAACGTCAGACACGGGCCGGGCCGCGAGGGAGATCCCGTTTATGTCCCGTCCATCGTGCCGGTGGCCGGGCTTCCTGAAAGACGGCGACTTCTATCGTCTGTCGGCTTGCAATCTTGGGAGGTGTAGTCGCTGGTTTTCGTCGGGTTGAGAAAGTGTCTGATTGCAGAGGTCGGAGGACATCGTCGCAGGGCATCCGCTTGTTTGGTCGCGACGCGCAAAGTTCGCGATGGTCATGCGCGCTCGTGTGGGCACGTATCTTGTTCGCGCAAGTCGAGGATTGTTTGATCAGGCGTCGGCGTCCGTTAACTCGTGAATTGCGATTGAGGATGTTCAATGCAGTTGCAGTTGGACGATTGATGGCGATGCGAAGAAATGAAATCTTGCGAGAGGACGGGAACGAGCGGTGTGGGAGGTGAGCGCCAAAGTTCGTCTCTTTGGCTCGAGTAGTTTCAGGTTAGTGCCCTCCTGCGTGGCTCCACTGTGCCGAGTGGGCCTTGCACCACTCTTATTCCTAGGTTACGGGTTGTTTCTATCATGACAGTACGGAACGAGATGCTATTACCGCTCTTGGCACTATGATTTCCCTTCAAGTATTCTTGTTTTCTCTTTTGATATCTCGCCGTCCTCTTTCTGCTTGCTTGTTTGGGGTCGCCAAGGGCGATGATAGCCTGGAGAAATATCTATCACGGAGCAAGGCGAAGGGTAGGGGGTACATTGGATATGCGTAGTTGTACGAGGAGAGGAGAAGAGAGGGTGTGCGCAGGTCTGGCGATATAGCCGGGACCAGCGCACGTGCGCACGCACGTGATGTGCTAGGCACAGTCACAGGTAATCCTGTGACAATGATCCAAGCAGTCTTTTTTTAAGGTGGCATTGCGCAAAGATTTGAAGTATGGAATATCGCGGCACGGCGAAGGATTGTTCTACGTTTATTTCCATACGTATAAACCTTTCGTATCCTAAGAACAAAACCACTAAGAAGTTTATTTCATATTATACCTATTATCCAAACAAATAGTATCATATACTATTAGCTATTAATTCAACCGCAAACGTATGAGGAATTTAGCTATCTAGTTTCTTCATTTTATTGATAAGAAATATCGTCTATTTTCGTCCTCTTCTTTGTCGTTCTCTATTACCGTAACATTCCTTTAGTACCCTGTCCTTTTGACGCAAGCGTGGTCAGGGTCATAGTACAGAAACCGTTCTGTAGGGCCGAGGGGACGTAACGCAAGGTACCTCTACCAAGACAAGATGGATCCGTAGCATCAATTCCTTAGTTCCACACCCCACGTGTAAGTACCCGTACCTTATTTCCCACTTCCCACAATCGCACCCAGGCATAAGATGGAACCCGACAGGAATGTTCCGTGCCATGTTGCAGGTGAGGGACATCTTCTCACACATCATATCTGCTTCTTACCTTAATCTCGTGGACAGTCCGAATATGCCTCCACAACTGGTCCTCACGAGAAAATGTCTTCCCACGTGCGCTGAACTTACAATCCTGCACTGGGCAACGGAAGCGCGTGGTAACTGCTCCAGTTGATCCCGAAGCACCATGATTCCCATCAATCCTCACATTGTTTCGATGCTTCCGAGTCCTAAGGTGTCTGCCGTAGTCGCGCTTGCCCTTTGAGGAAAAAGAGCAGGCTAAGCAAGTGTAACGATGACCACTGATGCCCGGACTACGCATCGGAGGATGCTCGGCAGCCATAGGGGGCTCGGGCAAGGGCTCGGGTGGAGCATTATTGCCGGTAGTCAAGGGTGGTTGATTGACGGCAGGTTCGTAAAGCTCTTCAGCATTTCCATTAAAGTCTTGGAGAAGGCCAAGCTGCGGCCACTCGCGGTTGGAGAACTAACACAAGCTAAGTTAGTAGAGGTAAGAAAAGGATAAAGACATAGAGACATTCATCAAAAAAAAAAAAAAAAAAAAGAACAATTAGGAGTAGTAAAAAGTTGATAATTGATAAAATACTTAGATACATACCATGCCCGCTATGGTAAAGGGACTAGGGTTAGGAACGCCGTTGTAATCCATATAGGTAGGGTTGGATTGCATAATATTTTGATAGGATAAAGCTAACTAAAGTTGAAAGTGGGTCTTGATAGCAAGTATAAACAAAGAGTGTAGTCAATACACTAACTTAACTATACTGAAAGTTGCGTGGTATAGTGGAGGTAATAATAGGAGCCTCGGGAGCTAGTAAACTTAGGTAAGCAGCCGTTTTTGTAGTATCGATCAAAAAGCCATAGATTTTTAGATGTGTGTTGTGAGAACAAGTGATAGTCGCTTTGAGAAGGCCCTGGAGCTGCTTTTATAGCCAAAAAAAGAGGACATGCCCAACTGATTTTCCGGGGCCTTCGACTTTGTGGGAAGAGTGGAGTGCGCGCTGTCTCCAAACAAATGTTAGGTTAAAAGTGAGTTTAGAAGCTGGCGCGCTGGCTACGTATACGCTCATTCATTATCCTTGCGCGACTGACAAGGTTGCACGACAGAACTACCCGTTGGAAGGACATAACACCTCATGCAGTTGTTGTGGATCTATATAGTAAGGTCAGGTGTGCTAGGTTACATTGACTGGATCTCAATCCCGTCCAATTACATCCACTGCCCGGTGCCTCTATTTCCCTTTCTCCTACTGGACATTCATATCCGACCCTTAGGCTCCTCCAGCCGCAAGGGTCCCGCCGGCGGGGCACTATTAGCAAGTCCTCACCAAAGTCATCGTTTCGAACTATAACAACGAGAATTCGGAATGACTTTTTTCGAAGCGCCCAATGATGGTCTGATTTGGAAGAGATGAAAAGTACTGCTGTAGTCGGCCGAACGTGGTAAGCTCAGAGCTCCTGCAGCCATACCTCTAGTTGTGCTTTCCTTTGGCGTGATTCTCTTAGCTCTTCAAATTGAGATTCCAGACTAACTGCCTCCTACCGCGCGCTCTCCTTGCTCCCTCGCCTCCCATTATCTCTCGTTTATATCGCCGCGATCATCCTCTTTCCCCCCTTTATTAGGTAGTATTCCACTTTTGTTTGAGAATATTGTAGGATATTTATTATGACGAACTTTAGCAGGTGCGAATATGACTTTTGTCATTGGCTGTGTCCCAACCCACGGAGTCAAATCAACATAGTATGTAGTCCAATTATCCTGCGCTCAGTAAGTCGAGCCAGTGCAAGCGGCTAATAAAAATCAAGCGTGGAACGTTCGCGTCGCCGGCTCTACTAACCTATCTCGTGTCCTTTCAAAGGAGAAAGCCTACATGCACCTACCCTAAACGTACACGCACCTATTTTTCAAACGCCTTCCTAACATTTCTAAAAGTTCAGCCATTCCGACGCCCAAGAATGCATTTTGCTAAGTCCCTAGGCTAATGCTAAAGGTTTCTATTGGTTCAAGAAATTCCCACTCATAATTCTCGATGACGTTCTGAGTACGTTGCGCGATTTAGGCGCTGCGAATGCAAACACCAACCGACAGAACTCTGATAGTAAAGATGCTCTTAAAAGGAAACTACATTAGTATTTTCCTACAATCCTAAATTTGAAGAGGACTGAAGGTGTTTTGGCCTAAATAGGAAGTGTCCGAAAAAGGTGGGTGCGTGTAGGGAAAAGGGTGCACAAGGGTTACATATGGGTACACGTAGGCTTCCTCTTTCGAAGGCCAAGGCCGCCCGACAGGGCTCTGGTTGCGACGTTGCGACTCCTTGTCCATTGAATCGCAATCGTCAATTCATCATGGTTGCCCAATAAGTAACCTTGACCGCTACTGGAAAACATAGCTCCGAATTAATTTTCGGCTGGTCTTATACTGTAGGCTGAGCAGTGATGACACAAAATCTTGGGTTGCACGAACCTACATCCGGCAGAAGCGAACGCACGAAGAGAGAAAGTTATAGACTCCAGTCCGATAGACGCTGAAGATCAACCTGGTTCACGCCTCTGGTCCATGGCCCTTGGCGCGTCTCCAGTCTGGGTCCCGTGAGAAGAGTCCATGATTTTCATCACGGCTTTGGCCGCTTGCCTGGCTTCCTCCACTTCCACAACTTGGGTACTGACCAATCACAAATTTTGGCCGCTTGCCGGGCTTTTACATTCATGTTTTCGGTACTGACCAATCACAGATTTTAGCCACTTTGCCTAGCTTCGACTTCCGCAACTTGGGTACTAATCAATCCCAGGTTTTGGCCGCCTTGCCTGGTTTCTACATCCGTGTTGTCCGTAACTAACCAATCCTATTCCAAACTCAAAAACAATGTCGTTTTCTTGGCCCGGGGGGGATTGTGCACACCACAACTGACTTTTGGCATTTGGACCTTCGAAACGTAAGAAAATCAATATGCATACTCAAGTTCATGATCAGAGAAAACTGCTATGCTGATACCTACTTTCGGGTACGCGGATTTCCAATTCACGATCATTTTTCTTGTATCTCCGATTTAGTAGAGATGCAAGTCAATTGAAGTCTTGTTCGTTTCGTTCCGGACGTCCAAAATGTGAAAAGTCGGTTGTGCACAACTTCCCCGGATGCCAAGAAAACGAAACAGTGTTCGAGTCTAGGAACATGTTATCCAAGCTTGGCAGTAAGCGGCTATCGTGGATGGTACGGTATTACCGCTAAATTAGTAGTTGCTTGTTAGCGCACCATCTAAGCGAGCTATGCTCGAGGAGTGGAACAATGATTTTGTAACGTAAGGTTCCGTGATATAAAACAGACAGGGAAAGGATTAACCAACCCTTTAGATACGGTTCCTAAACATCCCAATGCCATGCGCGCAATATCATCGTCTTGTTGCTGAATATAAGAAATACTGGTAGTAGAAGAAGGTCCGAAGAGGAGGAGGAAAAAGGACGGAAAGGATTAAGTGAGAGGGAAAACAATGTACCGTACCTAAGATGTGAAGAAGAAAGAGAAACATAAACGAGGAAACAAGTAAATGAATGAAAAACATCAAGAGCTTAAGAAACCAAGCATGCTCACACCTCAGATATCATTTCCAAGTGTTCAAGAAAGTCACGCGATCCAGGGTCAAACCCACACCCTCCCCAACATCGCCCTCGCCCTCAGTGTCTCGCTTTGATATAATGTACAGTCTTCATATGCCTCCACAAATTATCCTCCCGAGTAAATGTCTTCCTGCCTTCATGAGAATATTCGCAACCCTGCGCCAGGCAATGGAATCCCGGGACGGCAGGAGAGGCAGACCCGCTCCCGCTCCCGCTACCGTTACTGGTCTTCTTCTGATGCTTCTTGGTTGTAAGATGGCGCTCATAGTCACGCTTGGTCTTGGAGAAGGTACCGCAGTCGGTGCAATTGTAACGACCACCGCGAACGTCGGGGTTGCGGCCCTCATTGCTTGGTGCAGAGGGGGTGCAGGACGCGCTAGCTGAGGAGGGCATGTCGTTGGGGTCATTGGGCGTCGGCTCTGGAGTTTGGGAGGGTTTTGTCTCTGGAGTGTTGAGAGTGTGAAGAGGGACCGGAGACAAAGGTTGGGGTGAACTGTCATGGTGGACAGTGTTGAGGACCGAGGTGATGTTTCCATCTGCTCCCTCAAAGGACTGCATGAATCCATTTTCTTCGGGGTCCTGGAGGTAATCGGAGACAGGATGGAGGTGCTGAGACCACTCATCCTCGGGCATGCCTTCCTCTACGAAGGGGGGAGGGTCCGGATGTGTGTAATGCAGGTCGAAATCGGTCATGGTGTACTAGGTCAAATATGTTAGCGGTGGTCTACATGGGGATTCTTGCATGTTGAGTTGTAGAAACCAATACGGTGAGGTGAGAGGGTGAAGCATAACCCAAACAAACAAAAGAATACATCAGATAAAGAACGTACAGAGCCAGTGAGATTGAGTGCATGGTTCACATATTGCTGCGACTGCTCAGAGCCATGGGGTATTGCCCGGTTCATATGGCTTCCGCCATATTCGATGTTCGGGAGAGAATCGTAGATACCCATGGGGATGTCATTGTCCGCGATGGGTGATGGGGAAGTCAAATCGGAGTTGATGTTATCCATTGGAGCTTATGGCAACTCGTCGTAGCCGAATATAAGGTAGGTACCTCTAGGTACAAAATGAAATGGGATATCGGATCCGTCCTTTTGTCGAATGTGTGTTGATGAGTTTAATGCCAGGTATGTCCTACGGACTATGGAGGATCGTGAGGACGGAGCTTAAACACTGAGAAAACGAAAAAAGAGCATGCATGAAAGATGGATATTTGGACCACCTGGAAGCAGGAAAGTCCTGTCCTTTTTAAACCAGCCATTTCTTGCTTGGGCAAGGGGAGAAAAATAGAGGCCAAAAATTGAATGGGAGTGATAACATGCATTTTTTCTGGCACATATCCTACGAAAGTCGTGGTCGTGTGAGAATATCTCAGGCTTGAGGTTCAAGAGACCCTTGGAACGACCGAGCAAGCGGGAGCGGAACGGTAAATAGTGGGCCGTTCAATTGCAGGTGCGGGTTTCAAGATACATCATCCGTATTCACTTACTATTCGTCTAAAACCCGGTCCGTTACAGCTCCGTTATCCTAAAGAAATGTTTTACATTTCCACAGCAAACTCCTCTCAACACCCCGCCATTTTCCCCAACTTTCCTTCACCACTTCTCCTTCATTCCCAACCGCTAAAGCGGGTCCAGCCAAAAACGCTCCCCACACACCCACCACCGTTAACTATTCCAAGTGCACGCACCCAATGCCATTACACCCGACTGCAATGTGCCACAAGCCCTCTGCCATGGAATAAACGCTCGCCCCGCGCCTCCAACATACCAGGCGGGGCAGGCCCTGTACGTCCTTGCCCATACTTGTAAGAGGGAGCCGGAGGCAGGGACGACCGAGTAGTCTTACTGCTCGCTCTTTCCCATCGCTCTCCATCGCTCCTTCTTTATACCCTCCCACCGCCGGTCTGGGGAAGGTGCGGCCCGACGGTCTGAGTCGCGACTTTCCAATTTCCGCGAAATTCCCCAGTATGGGGAATTTTAAAAATCGACTCACGGCCACCCAGCCACCCAACTGGGTCGCACCTTCCCAGGAATCCCGTCCAAGTTCAAAGACCACGCCTTGCTCTCGAGTCGGTCGTTCCCTGCACTGCAACTCAAACTGAACCCGCAGCCATCGCATGGCAGCAACCTTTCAAGTTGCAAGCTGAGTGTCCGGTGTCTACTACAGTACACGTAGGTATGCAGTGTACGCAAAGGTTCCTGAATTGACCAACCAATGAGAACTTTCAATAAGGACCTGACAAATTCAGCGACAAGTGCAATTGGTGTTGTGCCTGTACGGAGTTTGTCATTGTTGTTGGTTGTCACGTCTGTCCCCCGCCCATGCTGTCCCGGTCGCCCCAAGACAAATGTCTTGGCAAGCTCACAAGGCACACGAGACACGACCGACCAACCAGAGAAAGCAACCGGGTACAGTGTGTGTCTGGCCTACTTGTATCTCTGCGTGCAAAGTTCCGTTTGGCGAGACGAGTTGGAAAACGCCCGAGGTATAAAGGCACCTTTAAACCTCACTTGGTTGGAGACACCAATGAAAGAACAGCTTTCGGGCCAGCTTGGACCGACCCGCTCTCTTTTTGCGAGGAGATTTTCTTTTTTAGGCCCATTTCAGGACCCAACGGATGGGCCTCGCTCGATCTCATCAGCCCGGGGAGTCTGTGTCCGGACCCCTGTATCTGTGGCCTTTTGCCGTTATTTTTCTTCTTTTCTTTTTTTTTTTTTTTTTTCGTGTTTCCATGTCCTGATACCAAGGTTGGAAGAATGGGACAGGAAGGAATTCCCATCCTATTCATAAAAACAGCGTGTCGTAGCGGAAGCACGCAGCCTACGTCTTCACGCAGGTAAACGGAAAGCACATTTGTCGCATTGTTCCCTTCGTGCATATATGATGTTTGTCATTGCCATATCTTTCTCTCTTATTTTCCCGATCTAATTAAAAGAACATAATACATAGCCTAACGTATTCTTCCAGTTGGCGTTAGTAACATGGGGCGACGTTATCCAGCGGCGTCTGGCCCGCCCTTCCTCCGCTTTCTTATCTTCCCCTATTTTTCCCCCATGGAGGTGGACGCCGACCTTGTGGCTGTTCCTTACCACCTCTTCATCACTGGCCTGTTCAAGCACGCTCCAGTGCATGGTGACATGCATGCATGCAGGGCCCAATTCCTACCCCAAAAGTAACTGGAGGTCAGAGGCACTTCCGCTGGAGATGCAGGCGCATCTACATGTGGTCCTCTTTGCTCCTTCCGTTAAAGGCACAGGGCATGTATGATGCCGAAAGCATACAATGCATCTGCGCCAAACCAAGAAAAGAAGTAAAACAAAAGCTGGTTCGTGTCCATCAAAGAATGGGATGCTATCGATGGATAGTATGCCTTGCGGATCAGTCGTGAGTCCGCAGCTCTAACCATAACTGAACTAGTGCGGTAATCAAAAGAAAAAATAACGGGGTAATAGTTCGTCATCAAGTCGATAATCGGCGTGTCGCGCATCCAGGGCCCAAGTGGAACATGTAATGGATTGCCAAAGCGCGATCGGTTCCAACATCGAAGTTCGTGCCGTGATCGAGTGTCATGTGGGCGTCAAAATATGTGGATGGGAAGACAGGCGACAAATCCGTTTCCGAAATGGCCATGTCCTACCCAGATAAGTCGTGCGTGCGTGCCTGATCATGTCGCTCCTTGTCATGTACGAACAGTAGTGATCTGCCTACACAGCAACAACCCAACGAGCGGAGCGCTTCTACCGATCGGTCTCATTGAAGTTGACGCGCTTCGAGCTCCTTCCCCACGAGTTCTGCTGGTACCGGCTCTCGAAGTCTTGCTGCTGGTGCGATACGCTCTCCATGCTAGGCTGCTTCGAAGGTGTCGAGCTGCTGCCGAATCCGGGCACAGTAGACCACCTGTTGGAGACCTTCCTGGCGGGTGTTTCTTCCTTAGGAGAGCTGACACCGACGTCGGGGGAGAAGGGCATTTCTCGGGTGGTGTTGGTCGTGCTCGACTTCATCGAGGAACCGGTGGTGTTGGGGGTGTTGTAGACGTACTCGCCATCGACGTAGGTAGCGTTGGAAACAAAGGTGGAGCGACGATGACGGCGGCGGGTGTAGCGCTGCTCAAGACGGAAGAGCTCAATCTTGGCTTGGATGCGGTCGAAGAGGCTGAGACCCATTATGATAAATTTCTGATGGTGTTGGGATTTGGAAGAGTGTTGGTTGCTGTGTCGCGGACGAGAGTCAACCCAATTGCGCAAGCGGAAGCGTCGGCGTTGTCGTCGCGTGCAAAGAATGAAGTGTTTTTGGAGTCGGATGTGATGGTAAAAGATTGATGATGTCGCAGATATCGAGTTCGGAGATGAAAGGGTGGGTTTGTTGCTGGGCGCGGAATGACCGGAAACTCAGGCTTGTTTCAATGACAGACTGGTGGTGAGGTGATTTGTAGAGAGTGTGTGGGATGGCCCTGGTAGTTGTAGAGAACGAGTGTAGGGTCGACTTATCGGGCCTCCTGGCTGACGTCGCAGTCGATTAAAGAGAGCCGGGCGGTGGTTGGTGGAGGTTGGGGGAAGCAGGCGAAGGATTCGAGAGGAGAGGGGAGAGGGGAAGAAGAGTTGAAGAAGGAAAAGAAATGGTTCGTTACGACGGCACCGGGACCTCATGGTGCCACTGCACCCTGCCGTGGTTGCCCACAATTCAATAGCTCACCCACCCACAGCAGCAGTTCCTCCACTCGCACCTGCCTTTCGGAATGGAGCCTCTGCAGCTCTGGATGCCCGCGACGCCGAAACTGATAAACAGGCTCCGCTTTTCTGCTCTGCTCTGGAGCTGTAATTGGGCAATGGGCCCTAGCGCCAGGCACAAGAAGCAAGGGTACGACATCCAGACCCACGATTAATCAAAAGGGAGCATGGATCAATTGCCCTCAGTTGCTGACACAACAGGGCCATCCAATCTTTTCGCAAAACACAAAGCACAGATCCATTCACCAGAGTGGATTCTCGAGTTTGAGATGCCGTTTTGGTTTTATGCTCGACTCTTGGGATGAACCTGGGCCACGCACTTTGTCGCTGCATTTCTACGATCTCGAGAGGACAAAAGTGAACAAAGTCATTGTCGCTGCCATGATCCGATGTGGTGTGCATGCTCGGATATCGGCTAAAAACTCTGCATCGCCCAAAACCCGAGGCTGCGCTCAACCGGGTAAGTCAAGGCGACCAAGCGAGGAGCTAATGATGTGGACGATCAACAGTGCCAGCAGAGTGGGATGCGCGCGGCGGCCTCGAACCAGTTCAGTTGTCCGGTTGATACGAGTCGCCGACTCTTCCTGTCTCACCTGGACCGCCTGTGAGTGATCACGGCCTTCAATTCGATTACGAGCAATTAACCACTCCGTCGCACAAGGAAGCACCAACGAAAGCCGTGGAATTTCCCGCCGACTCCGATTGTTTTCCCATTCGACTCATGTCTTCCAGTATATATTTCGCGAGAGAAGCATGCAAGACCGTTGCTTGTCAAAACTTCCAGGTTCGTCCGTCTAGTGGCGAGACATGGGGAAATGACCGCCCCTGATGAAACAATGACGAGCACGATGATGTGCACAAATGGAATCACGATCACCCGAACGCAAGCGAGCACGGACCTTCCTCTGCTCTTTCTCTTGTGCTCCTCAGCATCAAACCTCCTCCAGACTTCTTCCCCGCCCCCGTGATTTTCATTGATCTTCCATCCCGGCTCCCCACGTGTCGGTACCTGCGTCACTTTCCATTTCATCTGATTCCTTTCCAACTGCCCGGACCACTCGCCGACCACAGAGTCACAAACTTCCCGCGCCTCGCGCCGAGCCTTGATCAACCTCTCACGAATTCACAATCCCGTGCCGTGCACACCCCGTCTTGAGGTTATTCGCACGTCCGTGTCTCATCGAGAAGTGGAAGCGGTATGGCCCGGACAATTGACGGGCGATCGCGCCGCCGACCCGGAGATTACGTTCTGGACATCTCTGCACAGCCCAGCGGGCTTCGGTTTGATTTATGATCTTCTTGGAGAACTCCTGTCATTACCAGCCAGATGAGCAGGCGAGAAAAAGAAGGAAGAGCATCCTCAGACCGGCATCCATCATCGGTTTTAGAAACACGGCACAGACCTTAACTCCATACCTCGACTTTGCGAGCTTCTGCAATTCCGACGCCGGTTGCTGACGAATGAAATTGTTAGTGCAACAGCGAGTTCCACAAAGGGCTTGGCGTTGAAAGCAAGGTGAGCTCGGTGAGCAAAGATCCAGTCCTCAAAACTCACTTCGGCCACTCCTCAATCGGACTCGGCTCAGTCACTCAAATGCTTGAAGTAAGGTTATGATAGAAGACAGCTCAGGATATTGAATGCTTGATACCAAGACATGAAACTTCCGGAATTATCACAAACCTTTCACGAGACATCGAAGCGCCCATATTTTTGTTAGCGCAAGACTCAACTGGCTGACTTCTACCTCTACGAAAGACCACCACCAACACGATATAAGTCAGAAAGCTCTCCGCGGGTTGAATAGGATCAATACCCATAAAGTTCTTTTATTGCATCTACTTCTCTTTACTCTCCACATGTGACTCAAACGTGGTGTCTCTATCCCTCCTATAAGTACCTCGCTAACAGGAAAGCAGTATCCGTCCACCTCCACTTCTTGAACCCTTACAACGCGTCATCACTCATCTCCATCCGAGAGACCCCATGCAGTTTGGCAATGTGCCTCCACAGATTATCCTTGCGCGGAAATGTTTTGCCGCAGGATGCAACTGGGCAGCGGAATCCGGTGCCAAGGTTCAGTGACGAGTCTAACTGAATCTCTTCTCGACCGTTTCTGCTGGCGTTCTTGCGATGCTTTGCGGTAGCCAAGTGGCGCTTGAAGTCTCGCGGCGTCTTCGCGGAGATGGAGCCACAGTGGTCGCAGGTGAAGAGCTTGGGACTGGGAGTGCGGTATGCGGCCGGATCGGCTGAGGCTGAACCCGAGGCTTCGTGATTTTCTGAGGGGCTTGAGCTGTTGGAAATTTCCCCAGGAGCTGGCGCTGGGTGGTCGAGCGACTGTCCGGCAGTGCTGGTAAGGTTGCTTGCATTCGAAGACCCGAGGACCATCGAGCCGCCGGCGTGGGTGGGATTGCTAACATTAGGGTCGGGGTACTGAAACAGGAGCAGATGTGCATTAGCATGGTCATTGACCAGGTAAGAATCCCCTTGCCCTATGCACCCTAACGATGAATCTACAGGAAGACAGTTGAAAACATAGGTACCTCTGGGTAAAGACAGATGAGCTGGTCGGGGGCCTGTTCCATGTCAAGACCGTCCCCCTGGAACTGATCACCCTCATTGTTGAGGAAGGCCATGCCCTTGGCATTGACAGGGAAATGAAGTGGGTACAATCCTTGAAGATGATCAAAGAAGTCCATTGCCTCGGCGGTCGCTCACTGGTGAAGGAATGGCTAAGTAGTGTATGGAGAAGGGCTTGGCACTGAACAGTGAGAACAACAGTGGAGGGACCATGATGGGCTTTACTTCCATTTAAAACTTCCTAAATACGTTGCTCCTTGATGAGGCCAAACCATTAAAACAATTATGTTTTACTCTGAGGCCTTGTGGACGAAATTCAAACTGTTCGCGAAGAGCAGAAAAATTAAGTGATTCGCGGACGAGTAGAGGTCGGTTCGACCTTTCCCAGTGGATCGTGATCGGCTGTCGAAGTCGGTTGAGTCCATTCCGGTGGATGCTGTGGATGCTGACTGGCTGTCGTCACACTCCACAGGGCCCTTGTAGGTTGCACATTCTCCACAGGTCGACATGAGCGGAGGCTTGCGGACCCTCCACCCACCCACATGACGGACGCTTTTGAGGCAGGCGTGCATGTGTCTGCATCTGCCAGTTGGCGGCGTCTGAATGCTGCATTAAATCCGATTGAGAGAGAGAGAAACGATGGGAAGTGAGAGAGTCGTTCGACAACTGGGGCCTCGAGCTGGAAGTGCACGAACCTCCACCTACACTGGCCGCATTACAAGAAAAGCGGGAGCTCGTAGCTAGGTATAGCCGTAACATCCGTTCTTTTTGTAGGATAAGTGACCCACATCTCAGCATACGGTCACTTTGCGATTGGCGTACCACCACGACTAGAGGACCGGAAGCTAGGTAGATTTACCACTACAGTACACTCCAACCCTGGCTTAATCGATGGCGCGGCACTTCGACAGACACTTCACTCTCGCAAGTTGGATAGGTAGGCTTCGATGCAAGAGCCGGAAAAGCGCTGGAAATAATTCCTGTTTGGTGCATTGTCTGGGGAATTCGAGCTTGCTGCTCTCAACCTCGCACTCCACCCTAGTTTTGCGACCATGCCGTTTCCTCAAGATAAAAAAACAGCATTGGACTCTACGCTGTAAGAGTTTACTCTTGACTTCTCAAGCTACGATCACGGATTTGATACTTCATTGGCTCATGAGAGCCCAAGCGACCCTATACATTCAGATTGAAACTCGGCAGTCGGTGTGTACATGTGTATGAGCAGGAATGATGAGGCCCATTCTCCTGCAGGCAGCACCCAGCCGTCCAAGGTTATCGATCTTGGCCCTTTGGCGTCCCTGTCTTCCTGCAACTTTGCATGGCGATGGTCTACCGCAAATGCTCATTCATAACGGATAAGCTCTTTCGGGGAAGGTCACAACTTATACGAGTCTTTTTAGCCCACTCTAAGCTACATATACAGCATCGTGCCAACTAAATTGGTTCATAATCTGAGCATTATTCACAAAGCATATCCAGTATGAGCTGCAGATTCGGGATTCCTTTCTATAGTGGAAAAGGCCTGGAGAGAACACTTAAGCCTTACGCCTTACCGACACCTTCTGGCCAGCTTTCGTAAAGAAAGGGTAACACAACCGGGCAGCTTGCGTGTTCGATCCCCATCAAAGACCCCCGCCCGACAAAAGAAGTGGGTGACCTGAGACGGGAGCTGATATCAGTCCAATACTGTGTGCCAAGCCACCTGATATAACTAGTGCACTAACAGCTACACCCTAAGCCTTCCAGGTTATAGCGTAGCTAGAGATAGACTTTGATCTGCTGAACGAATTGGGGAAGTGGGGCTGAAGCCCTAGCGAATGGAGTTCCCACTGGTGAGGACCATCATGGAGGTAACCAATCAAAAAAGAACATTCGAATGTCTCGAAGCTTGGCAGGATCGGTAAAGTCTCGTACAGCAAGGCCAGCATTGAGTATGCTAGGAAGTCGTGAATCCCGTTTCGGGCGGGCATTGTGTACTTGGCGGCCGGCGTTGCATAGGTGCTGTTGGTCGACCGGCCGGGTCGGTTGTTATGGGGACGACGTTGTTGGCTCATCGTGGTGCTAGTGCTGGTATTGATGTAATTCTCTTTCCTCCAGGTGAACTTCCAGGGGCAAAGGTGCGCGTGGCCCTGCTAATTGTGTGGGAGGGTGGATCGATTGCGCCGCTAGAATCTGAAGGAGCGCGAATAGCTCTTTGAACGATGGGAGGTGGACAGTGAACGGTATCGAGAGGTATGTTTTAGGGCCGACATGTGTAGATAGCTGCGCTCGATAGCGATCAGTGACCAAGGGATGGTGTTCATCTTCGAGTTTAGGAGGCTCTTTTTGAGCTTCGGTAATGACAGCCGGTAGGTGAAGGGGAGGAAGAGTGAGCGGACTGTCAGACTTTCAAGTCAGGGAGGTTAGCAGGTGTCACAGTTTTTGAAGTGATAGTTGGAAGTTAGATGCCCAGGACAGCCTAGGGTGGGCTGGAGGGTTATTGATGGTGGTCGGGAAAGAGATTGTGAAGATACACAAGATTTCAGAGAGCCTTGGAGACTTGTAGTGTTGAATCATCACTCTTTCGGAATGATGTGGAAAGATGCCTTGCTCTATTCTCGCGACTCTCTTATATGACTCGGTATGCGACGTGTGGGTCGACTCCGTAACTCCGGGTGTGGGCAACGTACCCAGCGCCATTAATCCAACTCGACGGGCTTGGAGAATGGGCGGAATGGAGAAGGGAGGAAAGTCAACAAAGGATGGACTGGCAATTTGGTAGTCCACGTTATGGCTCCAGAAAGTTGAAAGAAAGACGATCCAAGGCACCAAAGGCCATTTTCCGTTGGCATTGACAAATCAGCACTGTACGCTGGCATTATTGCGTTGGAGTTCAGCTGGAGAGTACTCTGCCCTGAAAATTCATTGGCAAGGTATTCATCAGTCGTCTTTGTTGTTGTTTGTCGTCGGTCGTTGCCCAGGCGTTTGGAGCTAACCGACGTCAGTGCCCGGTTGTCCGGCTGTCCGGGTGGGGCCGGGTGGGATCAGGTACCCGGTGTGGCTACTCCCGGATCACTTCGGAAACGGTAACGGGTAAGTCAGGGATTTGGGGGTATTTTTCAGCCAATTGAATTGAGTTCTGAATTTCGGCTGAGCGTAAAGGCTAATTTTCAAATCGTAATACTTGACGCGTTTTTGTAAACTTTGCGATGTCTGCTATCTTAACACACTGTAGAATGCCTTTCAGCAGGTCCAGTGGGGCTCTCTGGGCATCTTCTTATAACACCTGTCACCCCGCTCATGGAATCTAAACCGCCTGCCTGCGAAGAATTAGTCGCTATGCCTAAACGGACTTGCCAATGTGCCTGGGTAACGAGAAATGCCTCAAGCTGTCTTTCCACTTCCCTATGTGCCAGTGTCGAGTCACTTGAGGTGAGTTGATCATTGTGTTGGCCGACATGGTCAAGACGTCAACGGAGGTGGTTGAACGTGGAGGCCGCTACAGAGCCTCAGGCACTCAGTAGCCGCCCGCAATGGCCGATAGGTGCGCTAACCAAGAAAGAGATTAGAAAATACCAGTGTTTATAATAGAAAATGCGGCGAAGATCTTTTGCGCACTTGACGTGGCCAGGGGAAGTGGCGCATTCGGTATTCGGGAATGGGTATGACGAACGGTGTGTTTTGTACCCCTGGTACCATAGCCCAGCCTCAGCGGGGCTGAATCTTACCCTGGTCAGTATGTGGGTTGCGGTAGTTTTCAGACCGGTATGTGTACGTACCGGTACGTACCAATGCACGGTACACAGTAACCGGTGGCCCAGGTGTATATGTTCCCGGGCACATCCATCGCTACTCCTTGACTATGGAACCCGTTGATATATGTCGGCCTAGTATTTCAAAGGTCTTGCGAGTTATCTGAATGTAAGGACCAAGTCTCCTGTTCAACCCATGGCTTTTACGGGGGTATCTACACGAACGTCTCGCGTTGATTACATAGTAAAAGGGTTTGACTGGGTTGACTGGTTGGGCACCCACTGAGGATCAACCCTCACGTAGCTACCCAACGTACCTCTAAACTATGCGTTCAACTTGGCAACTCCAACAATCATCAATTCCGTTTATATCTTGACGACTGTTCTTGAAGTCGTTATCAACGACTTTACATTTGGATGCACGAGTCGCCAAGACATGCCGACCCCAAGCAGTTCGGACGTTGAAATGAAGCTTGGACTTTGTTCGTCCGACCATAAACCGAGTTCCAAGCGATGTGATAGGTTTTATTCATTTGATCTCAGGTATGGCATCATCTGAAATCTGAAACACTGCACCAGGCCAAAGACGTGGTGGAAAGCTACCAAAAAGGTACGGGCGTTGGGTGAGGCTCTGTTTTGACCAGATCATAGGAGGGGGCATGCAGGCACACACCGTCTTTGATACCCCAAACCCGGTCGACATAATCGAAACACTAGCGGCCAAGATAGCCTCAGATGAGGCTGAATGACCTGTAAGTTATTGCATTCTCCACCGTTCGCTTTTTTGACGACATCGATGCAGTGGTCGGACGGCCTCCCGTATCATTCGCGATGCAATGCCATCCACTTGGCTGTTGGGCACGGCGCTTACAGGGCATCAACTCAAGCACACGTGTAAAGTCTGGCACTGAAAGGGCCCACAGAGAACAACAAACAGCAACCTAAGTGGAAGCTTGGCTCATGCACTCAACCCCGCGACTGCCGAGAGCCGCTAAACTTCAGCATGCCGGAGAGCTCCTTTCTGTTAGCCCGCGACTTCGTCCTCATCTCCAGCCAAGACTTTGGAAAGGTACCTACTAACAGGCATTCTTTTGGGCACACCCTCTTGTTTCCTTGCAGGGTTGATCTCCAACTCTGGGGAACTTTCCTTCTACAACAACAAACAATGCCGGGATGCGCAAGCAACTGCGCCTCGCGTTTCCATTCTTTTCTCTCAACCATCTGCCAAATCATCCTTTTACGCCTTTCTATGGTCTTCCGGCCTTGCAATCAGATCACCGCAGTGCTGGTAATGACTCTACAACCCCGACTTTTCCACTCTCTGGTTCAATGTCGGCAATAGCGCTTCAACTACTTGTCTACCTCGATGATAGCGCGCACCGAAGAAAGGCTCCAGAGGACGTCGCCGGAGTTAGCCCCGTCGCCAGCAAATCACATCATCATCTCCACGTCTGTTCGATGTTTGTGGTATCTGATGCCAGTTGCGATTTGTGGCCCGAGGCTTTCGATCTTCGACATGACGACCAACTCTATCGATACCCAAGATGGCGTCGCGAGCTTACTCCAGCTTTCTGCCCAGCAGGTCTGGGTCATGATTTCGATTCAACTTCATAAGACACCCACGGGTCCGGATCTTCTACCACTTCCCGAATCTCAACACCAGATGCTGTCCTGGACTCTCGGTACCTTACCTACGTTCCTCAAGGACGCTTCACTCGCCAAGTACTAGAAGCATCTCCAGGGATTGCGATACTTAAGTCTGACGACAAGTAACCATTTGGGATAACATCCCAATGGAGCCCAACTGGTCACCGATGCGCTATTCTCCCGTCAACGACGATGACATCTCCGGGTCCGTATCCAACACTCATCCGGACATATCTGGTGTTCACGGGACCGTTACTCGCGATGGCAGCGGGATGGACCTGGAATTAGTGCCCTACACCCAAGCTGATTCCACGCACACCGGCCAAACGCTATATTCTACCAGCCATGTACGTCCCACAAGCACCGACTGATGACCTTGCTCGGCCCCTTTGGTTCCTGTCTACTCCAGTCCGGGAAGGATGCGCATTCACAGCCGCTAACATCACGACGCCTCAGTACGCCGGTTCAAAATTCGGGATGTCTCCCATGGGGATATATCCGAACATCTTTCCAACACCAGAACAATCTCTGCCGGAAGGATCCGACTACGGGTGGTTCGCGCCCGGCTCTACTTCAGGCCTCGGATACATGGAGTGTTTGGAAAACCCCCAAGGGGCTGGGGCCGTGTATAGCGAATACCCAGAGCTGGTCTTTAACACTATGAACCTCGACAATAACCACAACTTGCATCGCTCCATGGTCCAACCCCCAGGCTCCTCATTCAACAGAGCCTTTCCCGCTATCCATGGCATGGGTTCCGTGATTCACGAGGGGACCCCGATCCATGAACATGCCGCTATCTATGCGCAAACCCTGAATTTCGACCTCGACCCGGCTCTGACGATACCGACTAGCGCAATGCCTAACAGCATGCCTTTACCTGCGCTGGCTTCAGCCCTCCCTCCTTTGATAACCACGGGGCCCATCATCACCACCGCCACACCCATGACCGTAGCCGACTCCGACCACGACTACGGCCACGACTATGGCCATGACGCTGACTATGACTACGACACAAATCACGATACCCCAGCCCCAGAGCTCCCAGAACAAGAACCAAGCGCAAGCGCAAACAGACCCAGAGAGAGAAACCGAAGACGGGTCTACAGGACCTCCTACGACAACCACGCCTCCCACCGCTACACCTGTCACCCTTGCCGCTTCTCCACAGATGTTAAACGGGACTTTGCTCGTCATGAAGAGACCAGCAAGCACGAGAGAAAGAAGTCTCGACAGAGAGGGAGCATCAGGACCAACAGCAGGAGGAGATAATACACCAGACACAAGGACAGCGGTAGCGGGAGGACGGGGAGGATAAGAAGGAGGAGCAAATACGACGGATGGGATAGATGCCAGTCAGGTCGCTTACCGCAGAGGTACCTTACGTTCAAGGACCGGGAGTCTGGACATGAGTACAAGTGTTGCGGTACGCATCACTGAAGCTGAGGTGCCATGACTCTAATTCTTCAAGCTAGTTTGTTAATAGCGCTGGAAGGCGTTTTCGTATGGTTGCTTAGGTACTCTCCACTCTCTCTGCGTTTATTTTGGCCTTCATTTCTCTTCAGGTTGAGGTTTGTCTCGTTTTAGCGGATGGGAATAATGTCTAATATTTTCAACTGGTGGTTCTGCCCATAGGGCGCTTGTTTTAGGATATTAATAGGATAGTTCACTTTGTCTTTGAATTTTTATTTACCTGCCTGATCTATGTTTCTTCTGCTTCCGTCTCCTTTCACCCCGTTCGCAACCCGAATGAAACATCGTATGGCTCAGTCATTGACATTCGAGCCACTGAGTAAGCACCGCTACGTTGTGCGAATTTCAGAGCACTTACATGTTAAGCCGTGATTCTCGACAGATTAGGAAAGTGGGGGATTAATTGAAGAATAATGATTGGCCCATTGTATCCCTGCCCCCAACTAGGACCAGCATGAGGAAAAATGGAAACCCTGTCCCTGAGCAATGCTGCCGCAGTCAGGTACTGTACTTCGACGGACCGTTCCTCACAGCGATCCCAGCGCTCAGTCCGGCAGGGGCGCTCCAGTAATTTATACGTTCACCAGCCGCCAAGGCTGTTTTTTTTTTTTTTTTTTTTTTTTGTATTATTTTTTTTACATTTAGGGTAACATTCTATGGCGTAACCCGTTCTCGACGAGTGTGGTTTGTTACAATACATTACGAGCGCCAGGAAATAATGACGAGAGCACAGAGATTACCCTCCAACCTTCGTTCACACAATAACGCCGTCGTCGCCCATTGCTTTTCTTGCTTGGATCTTTCCTTTTCTACCTATGTATCTACCTAGTACGCTAGCTTTCTTTCTCAAGTTTATTGCAACGCTTTAACCCCCAGTCCAGTTTTATCTGCACGATCTTGCCTACGCGCTGCTGCCAGCAGCTGTATGTAACTCGCTTGGTGGGTGGGTGTGGTTGTGGGCGGTAGACACCATGACCCCACAACGAATCACCCCCCACAACAGATCATGTAACTTCATCACCAGAACCCAGATGACATTGCAAACTGGCCACTTTTGCAGGGATTTTGACCATTTCAAATGCAGATTTATTCATTCTGATGCACGTAGATGA
>RAON01000193.1:0-54191 GCA_009805295.1 Neurospora sp. FGSC 6877
GGCCTTGGCGCGCGCGGCATCCGATGCCTGTGGCCCGGGACCGGGTGGTACCACTCTGGCGGTTCCTGTCGACGGGCCAGCCGAGTTGATGTCGAGACCGCGGACACCAGAGGTTACGCCACTGACCTCAGCCGGGCCGCTTCCTGTGAATGTAGAGGCAGGAGGAGGAGGGGCGTGGTAAGCGTCGGTTGGGTGCTGGTTCAAAGGCGAGAAGTGGCCGTGGGCGCCGCCGGGGTATCCCTGGCCCTGAGGCGGTTGCTCGGAGACGAGCTGGGGGTTGTAGAGGTAGCCTCCTGTTCCTGCGGGGGCTGGGGCGGGACCACCAGCTGGGCCGCCAGGAGGCTTGCCAGGAGCGTGGTATCCCTCGGGAGACGGCTCAGACAGGAGCTGAGGTTGGTAGGGCTGCTGTCCCTGGCTGGGGGGGTATGGCTGCTGCTGCTGCTGCTGCTGCTGAGCAGGGACAGGCTGGACATGATGCTGCGGGATGTGTCCCTGAGGCATGTGCACCGTCTGCTGCTGCTGTCCCTGACTCTGCTGACCCCTCCATCCCTCAGCACCCTTCAGGACTTCAAGAAGACCGTTGACCACGGGTGGAGCGGCCACCTCGCCCTTGAGGATCTGCTGAACGGTGACCTGCCTACCGTAGAACGCGGCGTTGGCATCCTTGCGCTCGGTGACGACGGTACCGTCGACTTGCACGCCGGCGTAGAAGCCGCGCGACTTGACGTAGCTGTAGACGGGCTTCTTGACGGCCTCGACAAAGGGACTGGGCTTGCGGTTCTTGTTGGCTTCCTTGCCAGCATTCTCTGGGTGACCCGGGTCGAAATCGGGGTCAACGGGTGGATTGGTGAATTGGGTATTATCCGGGGAAAGGATGGGCTTGCCATCGGCCGTTGTTGGCCTCGATGAAGGCTTACCCTCTTTGCCCTTGCCCTTATCCGCCTTTTGCCCTTGTGGCACGCCCCAGTCCAAAGCACCACCGGCACCCCATGGCCCCGCGGTAACAGCCAGGTCGCTACCCAGACTGAGACGGGTGCGGGTGAAGGCCTCGAGGGCCTCCTTGGAGTTGATGACGACCACGCAGTCGTAGATGTCCAGACCGACAACGAAGCCGGCGCCGATGCTGTGAACGTGGATGCCGGATGGAGGGGACCAGCTGCCGTCGGGGAGGCGGGCGATCAGAACGCCGGAGCCGCTGGCGCCCGTGACTTGGAAGCCGGCGCGGACGGTGGTGAAGATAGCCAAGCCTTGGGCCTTGGCGATGACCTTGGAAGGAATGGTAAGGAGAACACGCGACTTTTTTTTGGCGGTGGTTGCGTCAACGGGTTTTGTTTCGACGGGCGGCTTGGAGGCGGTTTCGGCGGCGGTAGGCTCGACCTTGTTGGCAACGGGGAAGGTGGTTTGAGGAGGGGCGGTGGTGGGAGCCGCGTCGCTGTAGATACCATCCTCTGGAAGTGATTTGGTTAGCGAGTGACTAGAACCAAAAAAGGGAGTGGAAGGGGGACATACTGCAGAAGCTTCTCAAGATACGGGCGGCCTTCTCGACCTCCTTATCCATGGGACCTGGCAAGAAAGCCTCAGAGCCCATCTTGTTGGCTAGGGCGTTGATGGGAGCGGCGGCCTTTGTTCCCCATCCTGCAAGCTTCTGGCCCCATGAGAGCTTGACCTTTTCGTCTCCAGCCTTGCCAGACGAGGTAGGTCTGGGAGGGAACGGGGGCGGGTGTTCATCGGTCGGGGTAGCGCCGTAGATGTCTTCCTTATTGGCATTTGGGGGAGGCGCATATTGGGGATGCGATGGATTGTAGTCGGGAATGGGAACCTCGTCGGGATGGCGAGCTTGTTGGCTTTGAGGGGGAGCTTGTTGAGTTGCGGTAGAGGAAGAGGGAGCTTGGCCGGGAGGAGGACCAGGAGGAGGAGGGGGGAAGTACTGCGCTTCCAGCTTTCGTTTCTCGTCGTTGCCGCTCATTGTCGTGTCTGTTGCTGTAGGTTCGAGTGTAGGTCTAGGGAAACGTGAATATGGTCGAGGTCAAAGGGAGAGAGATGGTGTTGTTGTTATAGGGTATTGTCAGTCGAGGATCAGTCGATGTTGTTGTGTTGCGGGGGGGTGTGTGACTGCGATAAGGAATACAGAAGGGGGCTTAGCACTGGGAATGTGGAACGGTTCAACACACAAACAACACAAGTTGGTTTTCCTGTTTTGTTTTATCTGAAACTAGGGATTACTCGAATGCGTAAGCTGTTGTGGCTTTGTCCTCGTCTTGGCTATGTTTCTGTGATGGATGGATTCCGTTGCTGTCCATCAGGGTCCATGGCTCTCTGGTCTTATCGATCAGACGACGGGAGAACTGGTGGGGTGGGGTTACGTGAAGGTTGATGTCATTTCTGTGGCTGAGCAGTGGCTGCCTCCCTTGGTCATCCACAACCGGGGCTTGGCGCAACGGTCTTGGTCGGACCACAATTGCCTGCCGGCACCTTCTGTCACAAAGTGACCTTCAATCCTCTCTTCATCGCGTTCAACACCACATCTTTAACTCGACAAGTCAACGGCCGCAGCTGTGTGATATGCCCAATCCAATTGCCGCCGAGAGTTTTCATCCACATTCAACAGAGGGACCTCCCCAAAGTGGCCACTGGATGTGAAAGAGACAAAGAAAGACTGTGTCATCAGTCGAGGATTTTGCACATCCGATGGAAGCGACGGACCAGATGAAAGAACTCGTGAATGATGTCGCCAAAGCTGGAGACGGGGATCGCGGAGCCGAGTCTTCCTCACAGTCTACCTGACAGTCTTCTCAGCCATGGACTTCAACCTTGAACTGGACACTCAACCACAATTCTTCCCGGACCAAGGCAACATGTGATAGGCATTTCCATCTAGATGTGACCTCGATGGACCATGTCCCGGCCTCATAGGTGGAACATTGACCCTCTCCGCGTGCTTTCCCCGCAGATCTCCGAGAGTACCATCCCAACCAAATCGTAACTGGCAAAATGCGGCATCGTATATCGCGGTATAGTTGCTATCATATAGGGCCGCTTTCAGTTTTCGAGGTAGGTATAAAAAGTGAGAAATCCCAGACATGTTGACGGATGCTCCAGTTGGCAATGGTACGTCCCCACTGTTCAACATGAGGCTCATCACTATTCTCGCTGGCTTCGTCGGCTTCTCTCTTGCCGCTCCGACCAACCAACCCCACGGCGATGCCCTCGACACTCGCGCCCCATGGCCCAACGGCCCCCTTGTAACCTCCGGGCGCTGGATCCGCGATGCCTCCGGCACCAACCTGACCTACGCCGGCGTCAACTGGCCCGGAGCGGCCGACGTCATGATCCCCGAAGGTCTGCAGTACCAATCCATCGCGACCATCGTGTCCAAGATCAAGAGTCTTGGCATGAACGCCATCCGTCTGACCTTCGCCATCCAAATGGTCGACGAGATCTACTCTAACGGAGGAGAGGACATCACTCTGCAGAAGGCTTTCACCCAAGCCCTAGGGTCGACAAATGGCTCCAAGGTGCTCAACCAGGTTCTGGCCAAGAATCCCCAGTTCACGGCGAGTACTACTAGGCTCCAGGTGTTTGATGCGGTAGTGGCCGAGTGTGCAAAGCAGCAGATCTTTGTCCATCTGGATAACCATGTCTCCAAAGGCATGTGGTGCTGTTCGACTGGCGATGGGAACAGCTGGTGGGGAGATACGTACTTTTCGGCGCCAAACTGGATGAGAGGTCTGGCTTATATGGCTAACCATGTAAGTCTCCCATGAGCCCCGTTCCCTTCAACCTTGACTCCCATTGACACTTTTGTAACCTGCAGGGCAAACAATGGACCGCCCTCACATCCATCGGCCTCCGCAACGAACCCCGCGAGCCCACCTCTGGCTCAGCCAAATCCACATACAACTGGCAAACCTGGTACACATACATGAGACAAGGCGCCGAAGCCGTGCACTCCTCAAACCCGGACCTTCTCATCTTTTTGTCTGGCCTGTCCTTCGACACGTTCCTGACGCCCGTCGTCCGCGGCACCGCCTTGACACCGGGAACCGGCAAGTTCAGCTTCAACGACTTCCCCGGCTACGCCAACAAACTCGTCCTCGAACTGCACAACTACGAGAACAGCGCCAACAACTGCAACAACCTACAGAATAACTTGTACAACAACGGGTTCCAGGCGCTGACGAGTTCTGCAGTCAATCAATTCCCAGTGATGTTGACCGAGTTTGGGTTCCAGATGGATGCGAGCACGTGGAAGGGGACGTATGCTAGCTGTTTGGCGAGCTATTTGCCCGCGCAGAAGGCTGGCTGGTTTATCTGGGTGCTGGCGGGGTCATATTACATTCGGTCCGGGACGCAGGATTTTGATGAGGGATGGGGGCTATTGACTCGCGATTGGAGTGCGTGGAGGAGTCCGAGTTATGTCAACGGGGCGTTGATTCCCATGGTCAAGAACACCCTCAGCTAGAGGCCGAGCTAAGCAGCAAATACACCCTGTTTCACCCATCTCTCCAAGTTTACGCCTCCGCATTTTCCTCCTGTTTCTCCCCCTCGGCCTTATAAGGCCCCTCCTCCACATACACATCCCAATCATACTTCCTCCCCACATGATCCACCCTCAACTGCCTCTGTCCCCTTCCATACACCTTCTCTCTCGCCGTCCATGCCTCCGCTCCCTCAGGTTCCTGCTCCGGATAAAGGCCACGTCTCCTCAACTCAGGCACCAGCAACTCCACCACCTCTTCAAACGTCCCAGGCGTTGTCACATACGCGACATTAAACCCATCTATATCCGCCTCACGAATCCACCGCTCCATCTCATCCGCCACCTGTTCCGCCGTGCCCACTGCCACCGGCCCCAGCCCACCAATCGCCGCTCGCTCAGCTACCACGCGAGGCGTCCATTTGGGCACCTCTTCCGAAGGAGTAGTAAAGTTATCCAAAATCGACAAAATCTTATTCTTCTCTTTCGAATCCGACGCCGAAATCTCTTGATCCAAGTCCTCAAACTGGCTGATATCAATCCCCGTCCATCCAGCGAAGAGGACCAGCCCACCGATGACGCTCGCGTTTCTTCTCGCTTCCTCATATTTTTTCTGCGCCTCCTCCTCCGTGCGGCCGACGATAGGCGTGAACGTCGCGAACACCTTCAAACTAGCTGGATCGCGACCTTTTTGTCTTGCCAACTCTCTCAGTTTTTTGACTTTTGGTGCCAAGACCGATGGGGAATGGGAAGATACGAAGACTGCCTCTGCGTGGGTTGTCGCGAACTCGGATCCGGCTGAGGAGGTGCCGGCTTGGAAGAGGAAAGGGGTGCGTTGTGGGGAGGGAGGCACGATGTGAGGGGTAGAGAGCTGGAAGTATTTGCCGGAGTGGTTTATTTGCCGGACTTGGGAGGGGTCGGTGTAGGCGTCGGAGGATGGGGAGAGTTGGATGGCGGAGGGGGTCGTCCAGGATGCGTTCCAGAGTCTGGGTTTGGGTATATGCGTCAGTTAGAGCCTTGATGAAAGACTGTGGGGAAAGCGGAAGAATGGGCAATGTTGTCGAGGAAGGAGCGAAGAAGAGAGACCGGGAAAGGAGGGGTGTCCAAGGGAGGAAGAGGAAGGGGGCACAGGAAGAGGGCAACGTACTTGTACAACACACGCAAGTACTCATCAGCCTGTTCGTATCTCTGGTCGTGTTCGATGGGATTGTCGAGGCCGATAGCCTTGAAAGCGCTTTTCTTCCAACTCGTCACGATGTTCCATCCAACCCTTCCCTTGGTCAAATGATCAAGCGTCGAAAACCGCTTCGCCAACAAGAAGGGAGGCTCGAACGAGGTGGAAGCCGTGATACCGAAGGCGAGGTTCTTGGTTACGGCGGCCATTGCTGAAATGGGCTGTTCAGAATTGCTGTTAGCGGTGTCTTCTTCTCGGGGAAATTCCATGCTGCAACCTCAGCGTCCGCCATGGACACTGAAAAGAAGAAAAAAAAAAAAAGAGAGAGAAGGAAAAATGGGTAGTTGGTCCATGATACCCGAAAGTATCCCCTCGTCGGTCACAGCTCGGCCTCGTTTGCCCAGGTAGACCAATATTGCAGCATATTATAGACGACAGGCGTGCCTGAGCGATAGTTGTGTCGAAAGCTGTCACCACGGGATTCGAACCCGTGGCCTTTTGAGCGGGAATAAGTATGGGCGTACTGTGCATAGCACCAACTGCCGCTCGACCGACTACCCATTCGTTGTTGTTGGGGAATCTCCTTGGGACGGGAGCCTATAAGGGATCTGGGACGGAGGGTGCTGGTGCCTTAGGTTGGGGGCTCGATTGGGTGCGTCCCTTTGACCAGACGGCTGTCATCCGATGTTGGCGGATCTTTCACCATCCTTCCCGTCCTTTCATCATGTCTACTATCCTTCGTCCTTCCTCCGCCCTAAACTCCTTCTTCCCATGGATCTTCCACTTTCCCATCATTAACCACGGTTTGGCAAAGAACCCGTCACTTACAATAACAGGATCCCCCACCGGCCACTGCGCCCCCCTCCTCACGCACTCATCCAAGCTGCCCTCATACGTATCATACCCGCCATACGTATCCGCCAGGAACAGCGCGTTGATGCCTCCCTTTTCCAAGAGTTTGGCGAGGTTGATCCAGTAGTCAAGCGACTCAAATTTGGTGGTGGAGCGGTCCGAAGGGTTCTTCCATTGTCCTGGTGAGAGATGACCGGGGGTGAACATGTCGAAGGCGTTGAGGAGGATTTGTTTCTTTGGGGTCTGGGTGGAGCCATTGGCTGTGAGGGCTTCGTGGGTGTCTGCCATGCTGGGCGGTTATGAGGCGGCTATGAGTGGTTTGTGGTGGTGAACAGGCGTAGAAGTTCGAGGTTGAGGATCACTTCGACCGTGCGGAAGGAAGATGTTAACAGTCAACTTCAATAGCAGCTGTCGTATCGTTGATGGCTCAGCTCTTTGGAGGGTTCATACATATACCCCTTATATATCCGGCCCAACCCTTGCTCAGGCTCTTATCACCACGATGTCACAACGGGATGTCGACATCGCGGCACCAGTCCCTCGGATCACAGTCCCGTGCGGGGATGCATGTTGTCATCAAGGGGTGGATGGTGCCATACAGGTGGTACTACCATTGCATCAGAACATCACTTCCGGATGCGAAGCTCGCCATATTACCGGACTTGACCAAGACCGCTCACCTACGGATCTCTCGCTTCGTGTCATAGGCAGAGGTTGATGCCAGAGCAGCACTCATCACAATAACATGAACGAGTGACGAGTACATATTGGAAGGTGCTTTTACTCTCGTAGCACGGTCTGGACGCAAATATCCTGCTTGTCCCCGAAAACTGTGCTGATTAGTGAATGGAACTTACACCATCATCACATAAGGACTGCGCTCAACGAGCCTCACAGGTTGTTGATCGAGYCAACTATCATTTGGCCGGACTATGGTCCGGACACAGTGAACCTTCACACAGACGGGAGATTTATGAGGCTGGTAGTTGTCCTTCTGCTGATTCACTAACAGTCAATTCGCCAAACTCCCCGGAGTATGTTCGATCTACAGTGCACGCCATCTCTACAAGGCTGCGGCTCCTCCAGTGTGTCCTAACCACTCTTTTCTGGAGTCACCTTCACCTCTTCCTGACCCTTCTCCGAATTGGACCCCGTCGTAGATTCAGTCTCGGCGTTCTGCTCAGCATCATCCGCGGGTTTACTATCAGAAACTGTTAGCTTGGCTCTCCCAACTTCCACTGGCAACAACTTACTTCGATCTCTTCAGAGCAATATTCAAGAACTGAGCCGTAATAATCAAGCAAATGGCATTCGCCAACACAAACGAGTACCCCCTCTTGAACTGCGGAGCCTCCTTGGTCGGGAACGTCAAAAGCTGCGTCCAAGCGGTCGTGCTCTGCGCCACCGTATTCAGCAGCACTATGGCAAACGACCTTTCCGCCGATGACTTCCCCATGACGGCATTAACCCAACCGTACAAAACCGCCGACATGGCCACGGATGAGTACGTCGTCATGAACGCAAACCAGAGGGCCGACTCAGGGACGTTCCAGATGACCAGAATGACGAGGCCGACAATGTTCCAGATGTGAGCAATCGTAATCGCCCACGCCGGTCCCACCACCAAATCCGAGATGAAGCAGATAAACAGGACGTAAAAAATGCCAATCGCCGGACTGATGGTTCCCAGCTCGTTGACGTGGGACTGGCTGTACCGTCCCAAGCTCTTCAACCAGAGCAAGTAGCCTCCAGCCGAGTAGTTGATGCTCCCGTTCCAGAAGAAGATATCCAACACCAGCAGCGCCCAGAACTTCCAGTTGTTCGCCAGACTCTTCAGTGTCGACAGCTTGAACTTGGGATGAACCACCGAATGTCCCACCCTCGCTAGCCTCTCCTTGGCAATCTGCACATCCTCCACCTTCAAGAACCACTTGTTCGGATGCTCCGGCGTGCCAGGCAAGATGAAGTACCCCAAAATCCCCACAGGGATGGTGACGAGCGCGCAAATGATGTACATCCACCGCCACCCCGCCAAACCATTCACCCCCTCCAGCCTCGCGCTCGCCCCAGACTGAATCAACCCAGCAGTCAGCGTCCCGAGCGTCAACCCGGTATAAAAGACGCCTCCTCTCCTGCTAATCTCATCACCGCGGTACCAGCTTCCAAAGATGTAATGCATAGCTGGGTAAAACGCGGCTTCGAACCAACCGATCAGGAACCGGTAGGCGGCCATCTGGCCGAAGGAGTTGGCGCGGTACTGGGCCAGAGTGAAGAAGCCCCAGGCGATGTCGAGGAAGGGAATCGTCCAGTGCATGGGCAGGTAGGTGAAGAGGAACATGAAGGGGATTTGGCCCACGACGGCGCCGATGGTGTAGAGGGTTTGCAGCTGGACGAGCTCGTTGCCGTGGAAACCGAGGTCTTCTTTCAGGCCGGCTACGTAGGCGTTGTCTGCGGGGGACGGGAGGTTAGCTTCCGTGTGGACTTGGGAGAGAAGCGGCAAATGGAGCGGTGGAAGGAGGGAAAGAACGTACTGAGGTTGGCCTGGTCAATATATTTGATCCAGTAGGCAAGGAAGGCGTAGGGGACGATGAGCAGGTCGAGCTTCATGATGAGCCGCCGCTCGCGAGAGGTGTCGCTGTCGGCGAACCATTTGATGTGGTACCATTTCCGTTTGACGGTGTCATCGAATTGGTGATGGACCGCCATTGTGTTTGGCAAGCTCCTTCCGAACTCTGATGTCGAAGTAGGAGAGGCGGCAAGAGCGACTTGTCACCTTCAAAAGCAGAACGAGCCGGCACGAAGGACACCAACAAGGCTGGATATGTTTCTCTTTAAACACATAAAGGAGCGTTACATCGACATCTATCTACCACCCACGGATGTGGTCTAGGCGACTCGCCCAGTCTTCCTGCCACGCAGGTTGATAACACCATAACTCTGGGTGTGCACCGACGGGGCGGACGACCCTGGGACCCTGGGAATGACTGATGGTGTGCAGCCTCGACCTGAAACTTCCGTACGCCCAGCCCGACGAACTGGGTTGTGCAAAGAACCAAACAATTGCGGCATTGAAGGAGATGTTGACGAGTTAATTGTCTTTGGCCCTGAGCAGAGCCAGCCACGTGGATTCCGTCCAGTTGGGTGGGATGGGGGCCCGGGTTAGGGTTGCCCGAAGCATCCTTTCCGACTTTCTTTCCCTCACACTTGCCGTAGACACTCGCCTTTGTTATCGCCATTTCGACGATTATCGCAATGCAAGCAACTCCGAACGAAGAAAGTATTAGCCAATAATGGTTCAGCCATTTTTTCAACCTTTTTTCCTCAAAAAGCCCAGAGAATCCGCTAACAAATAACACCTTATCCAGCGATATCAATCAGGATAAGCCAAGTGGGTCCCCCTTCCCTTCGCTAACAACAACAGTCCAAGGTACAAAAGATGGCGTCATCCAACCTCCATCTCACCTCAGACACGAGGCAGACGCGATCAGCATCATTTCAGCCCTAGTTCAGCAACCGAAGCCACCGCAACCACCGGTCTTCGGAGAGCAATCAGTGGGGGTTACACGCACCCAGAAGCACCAGATTGGCAAAACGGCAGACATTGATATTCGACCATCGACCCCGCGAATGGTGTTATGCTTGGAGGGCTTGACGTGATTTTGGTGAACCGTCGGAAATGGCGTGGGCGGCAATCACAGCCCGAGATTCGAATGGGAGATACGGGAAGGAACGATACACCGCGGATACGGTACTACCAGACACGATGCATGGCGATAATGCGCCAGTTTCGGCAAGAGGCCCAGGGGAGGGGAAGTGATGGCAACGAAGGGGTGTCGATGATGTGATGTCGGATGGTATGAGGGCATGTTTTGGGTGTCCTGTCGGTTCAGAGCACTCACATATACTTGACTTGTTGCGTCTGCGTGCTGTTCGTGCTTTGTTCGCTTGGATTGCTGCTCGACTTTGCGGAGAAACGCGGTATTCGACATCCAGATTACTTACATTCACCATGGTAACAACAACAGAAGCGAGCGTAAACGGCGAGGTTGTACCGGTGGTGGAAAAGCTCGGTGAACTCTCAGTGTCAGAACGAGAAGTCGTCACTTCCTCATCCCCAAGCACAAGTGAGCCCAGCACGCCGGGCACACCTGAGACTTCAGTCAGCTCTCAGCCTCAGTACAACTTCATCCCTTTTGAGCCACATCCGGGATATCCTAAGTCTCGCATCAGCATCGTCAACAGGTTCATTGACCAACCACGAGAACTCCGGGTTGCTGTTATCGGTGGTGGGCTTTCTGGTATTCTTGCTGGTGTTTTACTTCCGGCCAAGGTCCCCAACATCAAGCTGACTATCTATGAGAAGAACCATGACTTTGTGAGTCAAATACTCAGATTTCCTTCATTTATTTTGAGATTTTCTGCTTACTCTTTAAACCAGGGAGGTACTTGGCTCGAAAATGTCTACCCCGGAGTGCGATGTGACATCCCCTCCCACGTCTACCAGTCAACCTTTGAGCCCAAGGTTGACTGGAGCGACCAATTCGCTGGCGGCGCCGAGATCCGTGACTACTGGCAAGGCGTAGCAAAGAAACACAACGTTTACCAGTACGCACGCTTCCATACCAAAGTCGAAGGTCTGAACTGGAACGACTCCGAGTCCGTCTGGGAGGTAACCATCAAGAACCTTCAAACCGGCGAGACAACCACCGCAAAGGCCGACAGCGTCATCACTGCTATCGGTCGTTTCAACGCCTGGAAGCTTCCCGACTACCCTGGCATCGCTAATTTCAAAGGCATCCTCCGCCACGCTTCACACTGGGACTCATCCTTCGATCCATCCGGCAAGGCCGTAGCCGTCATCGGCAACGGCGCCAGCGGCATCCAACTCGTGGCTAACCTTCAGCCCTCTGTCGCGCGTCTGGACCACTACGCCCGCAACCCGACCTGGATCGCGGCCTCCTGGGCGGGCGACGTCCGGCAAGCCGGGCCTCAGCCCTACTCGCACGAGCAGATCTCTCTGTTCAAGTCCGACCCAGAAGCCTACCTCAAGTTCCGCAAAGACATGGAAGACAAGTACTGGCGCCGCTTCAACGCCTTTTTCCGCGGCAGCAAAGACAGCACCGAGTTGCGCGAGCGCTTCACGCAAATCATGCACGAGCGGCTGGCAAAGAAGCCCGAGTTAATCGAGCATATCGTCCCCGACTTTTCCCCCAACTGCCGCCGCCTTACCCCGGGACCCGGTTACCTCGAAGCCATCTCCGAGCCAAACGTGGAGTACATCCGCACGCGCATCCGTCGCTTTACTGAAACCGGCATTGAAACCGAGGACGGTGTCGAGCGCAAGGTGGATGCCATCTTCTGCGCCACGGGCGCCAACGTCTCGCAGGTTATTCCCTTCCCCGTCGTTGCCAAGGGCAAGAACCTCCAGGATGCGTGGGATCCTGAGCTCAAAGGCAAGAGCGGCGAGCACCATGGCTTCCCCTACACCTACGTCGGCGTGGCCACGCCCGGCTTTCCGAATCTGTTCTTCCTGCAGGGACCGCACGGCACGGGACCAAGCGGGACTGTCCCGCACAGCGCTGAGACGCAACTTACGCTGCTGGCGAAGATCCTACGGAAGGTGGGAAGGGAAGGCATCAAGAGCATTGTCCCTTCCCGAAAAGCAGCGGATGACTTTGTCGAGTACTCGGACGCCTTCTTCTCTTCTACGGTGTTGACGGATAACTGCAGCTCTTGGTACAACGGCGGACGGCCAGGAGCGAGGATTCACGGTATTTGGCCGGGCAGCGCGGGTCATCTGACGGTGGTGAGACAGAATCCCAGGTGGGAGGATTGGGAGTATGAGTATCTGGGGGAGACGGGCAATAGGTTTCAATGGTATTTGGGCAACGGGTGGACGAGCAGGGAGGCGGATCCGCAGTCGGATATGACGCCGTATCTGAGGAGGCCGGGGGAGAAGGTGGAGTTGAGGGATGTGCATGAGAGTTGGTGGAATTTGCCATGATTGTCTGTATTACTGGTGTTTTTGGGGTTGCTTTTGGGATGAAATAAGCTTCTACTTTCTACGCGTTTGGAGAACAATGGCCGCTGTATGAACTTCTTGCAACCGTATTGGAGTGTACAGTTTCCCAGGGCTCTACAGTCTCGAAGTTTACAGCCCTAAGATGAGCAAGTGTAAACGATGATCAAGCAGGTACGGCCAGCTTTTTGCTGCGTCAAATGAGTCTCAGTCTCGGAGAAATGGCGCCCAAAGGGTGAAAACAGCCAGAACTCCAAACCGTTCTAGTTCTTGCCAGCCAAAGTGGCAGCCACCGGAACCCAGACCGATCTAAGAGCGGATCTCACTCCCATCACTTCCGGAAGTCTTACCATTCGGCATATGCTTGCAGTTAGCGCAGTCGAGGTGTTCATGCCGTCGAAACAACGAAGGTTCCTGTCGAAGCCAAGCAGCCTTCTCCCGCGGACAAGACATCCTTCGACCCAGGCACATCTCGACTTCCAGGGTCCAGACAAAGTCATGACCCCCAACAACAACACCATCACACATCATTTTCACGAAATGCGGATCCTAACTGCAAATAACAGTCGTAATCCTGCAATTCACGATCTTCGAAACACTCAAGCACGTTTTTGACCCAATCTCTTGTGAAAACGACGGAAAGGGTACTAGTCCTCCCCACAGTAGAATCAAACCGCTATTGCGTGCTCCTTTGGTATCTTTGCAACACGGTAGACCAATCCTTCTAGGGCGGATTGGCACCGTCTGCCATTGTGAGCCGCGTATTTTGGCAAGCTGACCTCTCCGATTCCACGGAGACAGCATGGAGACGAACTGAAATGTAACATCAACCAGACCGTGGACTTTCAGCGGTCTGCAACCTGAAGTCCACATTCCACAATGCACAATCAGAGTGGGATTGTAGCTCATCGTTGGTGATGCAACATGGAGGGGCAGGGTTTTCATGCATGCATTATACGGCAGTGGAGGAAGGGAAGTAGGGAAGTGAAAGGAGGAAGGGATAAATACAGTGGGATGTTTACATCTAAAGCTACATCTTGGCTTTGGTCTTTACAGCATTGTCTTGGAGCTTTTGTCTTATTCGTCTGTCACCTCTGAAGAGCAGACTTCGAACGGTAAGACGACCAGATACACAACGCCGACAAAATGGTGTCCTCCGCTCTTTCGGATGAGTTCCCCTCCGGCTTGCCGCACCGGGATATGAGTGAAGTCGAACCTCCAAAAGACCAGCAACATTCAGGTATGTCCAGTTGAAGCTCCATCCTTCTTGTCTCTTCACCACGGGAACGGAACACTAACACCGTCTTACAGTAAAATGGTACCGGTCATCAATGTTCAACATCACCATTGTCGGTCTCTGCAGTTTCTCCTGCCCCGGCATCTGGTCCGCCATGAACTCACTCGGCGCCGGCGGAGCCGCTTCTCCTAATCTCATCAACGCGGCCAACGCCATCACTTTCAGTCTCATGGTACTCTCCAGCTACCTGTCCAGTGCGTTGATGTACTTCGTTGGTGTCAAGGGTGCTTTGATCTTTGGCTGGTATGTCCCTCCCACATTCCCCCCACCACCGTCCATCATCCTCTTTCTAACACACCCATAGCATCGGTTATGCCCCTTTCGCTGCCGGCCTCTACACCAACAACCGTTACGGCAATGAATGGCTCGTCCTCCTCGGTGCCGCCCTCTGCGGTATCTCCGCCGGCGTCTTCTGGGCCGCCGAGGCCTCCATCGCCATAGCCTACCCTGAGTCCTGGAACAGAGGCAAAGCCTTGGGTTACTGGCTCTCCTTCAAGCTCTTCGCTCAGATGCTGGGCGGTGCTATAAATCTCGGTCTCAACGCCAATAACGATCAAGCCGGCCAAGTGTCTTACACCGTGTTCTTGGTGTTCATCGCCATCCAAGCCGCCGGACCGTTCATCGGCTTCCTGCTTAACAGTCCCGACAACGTGGAACGCAAGGACGGCAAAAAAGTGGACTTGACGATCACCCAGAATCCATGGTCGGAGATTAAGGCTACCACCAAGCTCTTCTTTACCAAGAAATTCCTTCTCCTCCTCCTCTGGATCGGCAACGCCGTCTTCTCAGAGTCCGTCTTCTTCACCTACCTGGCCATGTGGTTCTCCGTCCGTTCGCGGGCTTTGGGGTCGTTGATGTCGGGCATTGTTCCTGTTATTGGAGGAAACATCCTGGGGTACTGGCTTGATCGGGGTAGCATCTCGCTGAAGATCAGGAGCAGAGTGGCGTTCTGGACGCTGGTGGTCATCCAGGGCGCGTGGTGGACGTGGGCGACCGTGTTGGTGACGAGGTTCAAGGAGACGCGGCCGATCTTTGATTGGACTACGCCGGGGTTTGGAGCGGCGTTTGGGGTGTTTGTGTTTTTGGCGATGGGCTTTCAGCTCAATTATTTGTTCTTGTGAGTTTTCTTTCAGCTCTTCTTGACGTTGTGGTTGATGTACTAACACCTGGATAGGTACTTCATCGTTCACAACATTGCCGAGAGCGATGAGGAGATCATCCGCTATGCTGCCCTCATCCGCGGTACCGAGTCCGCTTGGGAGGCTCTCAGCTACGGATTGGAGTCTTTGACTTTGTTCACTGAGGCTGGCGGTGTGTACATGAGCTTTGCCATATGGGCAGTGGCCATTTATCCCGCTTGGCATCTCCTCAGGCACTTTGGCGTTCATAGGCCTTTGGTGGGAGACGAATCATATCCAGCAAGCATCGAACGAGTGGATGAAAAGGGTGCCATCAGTTCTGGAACAATCTCGGGTGATGAGGCGGGTAATGAGAAGACGGTCAAGGCGTAATGCTTGGAAGACAAAAGCTACGGAGATACCTAGCACAAAATAATACCAGTCCATTTTCAGTTGCAACATGAACAACTTATTATTTCCATACGGGCTCAACCCTAGTATCATGAATATACAAACCGGGTCTTTAAGTACCAAACGCAGCTCTATAGCACGAAGTATGAAGCAGGCTCCATGGGGCACATCTACGAAGAAGTGAAAAGTTGTAATATCTTTCGAATTCTTGTCGGTCCAAGCGAGTAGTTCCATGTCTCGAAAGGCCAGGGGCATATGAAAAGCCGAAGACATGGCACTCAGGACTCAGGAGTGACATATCCAAACATGAAGCAAGACGAGATGAAGACCCAGGACATGATTGTCGCAGTTGGAATATCATATGTTGTATTCGGACTTTTTGACGCGAAAAACAATATTGGCAACAGTTCCTTTCTCTACAACTCTGGAATTTTATGTTCCCCAGCCGGCACACCGGCCCTCCACTGGTACTTGGACGCAATATGCTCCTCCAAAGGATACTTCTGGCCCTCGGTACCATAGAAGTTCTCGCGGTATGTTCCGCCGGGAACGGCATAGTCGTCCCAGAAGAGACCACGCTTCCTCAACTCGGGGAGCAGAAGATCGATGATGTCCTGGAAAGACCCCGGGAAGAGGGCATATGCCTGAATGTGCGTTAGTTTTGCTGCAGTCTGTGAATGTGGAACGGATCACTTACAAAGTTGAAGCCATCGACATCGGCCTCGTTGATCCAGGCCTCAAGGCCGTCAGCCACCTGTTCTGGTGTGCCGACAATGATAGGGCCATTACCACCGATGGAAACGTGCTCCGCAACAGTGTGCTTTGTCCACTTGGAGCCAGGGGGCGAGAACCTGGCGTAAGCGTCCACAGTTGATCTGAATCCGAGTCAGCCAGTGCTTCCAACATCCATCCAAAAACAGGACCACTCACCGCACAGCGTTGCTTTCAACCTCCCTCAACTCCTCATCATCCCCATACTTGCTCAAATCCATCCCAGTCCACCCACCAAATAGGGCTAACGCACCTTCCGTGCTCGCATACTTCCTGTAATCGGCCAACTTCTCCTTCGCTTCCTCTTCCGTCCTACCCAAAATCGGGGTGACCAGACTCAAAACCTTGATCTTGTTCCCATCTCTTCCAAACTTCTCCCGGGCCAACTGCCTCACCTCAGCGATATTCTTGGCGCAAACCTGCGGCGCGTGCGAGCTCACGAAGATGGCTTCGGCGTGCTGCGCAGCAAAGAGCTTGCCAGCTTTGGAGGTTCCAGCCTGCAGCAGCAACGGCACTCTTTGGGGAGTGGGCTGTACAATCGCCGGCCCGGGAACGGAAAAGTACTTGCCCTCGTGGTTGATCTGCCTCACGGCCTCGGGGTCGGTGTACACTCCCTTCTCGCGGTCCAGTACGACGGCGTCGTCCCGCCACGAAGAGGCAAAAAGCTTGTACATCACCCGCAGATACTCCTCCGCTTGTTCGTAACGCTCGTCATGTGCCACCTGCTTTTCCCGTCCCGCAATGTTGCGAGCAGCGCTGTCCAGGTAACTTGTCACAATGTTCCAGCCCAGTCTACCGTTAGTCAAGTGATCAACCGTCGCCAAGCGGCGGTGCAGGTGGTAAGGAGCCTCGTAGCTGGTGCTGGCAGTGACGCCAAAGCCGAGGGATTTCGTCGCGGCTGCCATGGCAGGGACTACTGACAGAGGCTCGTTGACGGGCCATTGCGCACCGGAGACGATGGCGGGGGTGAGGGAATTCCGGTAGACGTCGTAGCCGCCGAGGACGTCAGCAATGAAGATGCCGTGGAATTTTGCGGATTCGAGAAGTTTGGCGAGCTCGACCCAGTGCTGGACGGAGGTGAAGTTGTGGGACTGATCAGAGGGGTGGCGCCAGAGGCCGGGAGATTGGTGACCGGAGCCTGGAGGAGTTAGTGGGTGTGTTTCATGGTGAAGTTGGTGGATGGGATTGCAGTGTTTAAGGCGAACACAGGGTTATTGATGGCAAAGTGAAGTTGAAGTCATTGATCCCCTTCAAAGTCTTGTTGTTTGTTTTCTTGCTCCACGATTGACAGCCTCGAAAACGGGTCAAGTGGGCCGGAGTGGGTCAAGGAGTGGATAGCCGACTTACACATCTCGACGAAGGCATTGATGATGAGCCTCTTCTTGGGCCTAGTTTGGCCTGACTCGCCTGTTTGGTTGGACATGGCTGCTGAAGTGTATGGTTTCAGCGAATGGAGTGTGAGGGTTTGTTTCACTTTGCGCTCAAGTGGTTGATGTACGTCGTTGAAGTCACTGAAATAAGAGGTCGTTGTTTGTCGCCAAGGTCGGTTTCGGCAAAAGGGGTTTGTTGACTTTTGCCCAGATGTAAACAAAACAAACGATCAATGACGACGACGACCAAGGCGATTGACCATTATAAGGGGCACTCAAACTGCTTTACCAAGACGCTATCGATCACTCAAAGATGTCCAAGAGTGTCGTGATGGTCGATACTGCTACCGCGTTGCCGAGTTCGTTACTGGTGTCGTGCTCGAAAACGGTTGCCCGGGAGTGGTGGCGATTGCGTGATTGACGCGGGGATGGTGCTCATCAGCACCACAGCAACCCCGACCTCTCGCCAAGTGCTACATTGTTCCTGACCCTACAGCCCGCCATAACCCATTGTCTGCATCGCTAAACTCACTGCGGAGATAGCATCTTTGTAATGATACCCGAGGGATTGGCGCTGCCGACGGGACATTGACAGCCATCGCGGAGCAGAGGACATCTGTGACTCTGCAGTCTGCTCTGTATGCGACTTGTTGCCCCTGCTCCCGATTATCGGTACCCGTTCTACTGTTGACGATGATGGCACCAACAACAAGAGTGGGGGTCCATTGTCCTTCCTATACCAGAGTGAGACTGGATGGGCTGCAGAGCTGCAATCGCGGGGGGGCAACGGGCTGTGGTGGTTGTCCAACGGCAGCCTTTGGCCTTCCCAAGAGATGCACACATTATTTGAGTCGAATGCGACCGAGATGGCGCAATTCAACACTAGACCGGAGTGTTCGTGTTGGATTCGATTCGATCCATCGGTGGCTAGTTCCCTTCCTGCAGGGCTGTCGATTTTCCCTTTCGTTTCAGAGGGTTTATAAATTCTGGTAACTTTCGACCCTTCATGTTGTTTGCTGCAGAAACAACGAGCCGGAAGTCACCCAAGTACCAACATTGTACTCCGACGACTACTTGAACACTACTCAATCGCTACACTTTGACCCTGAATGACGCAAGCACCTTGAGCCACACCTTGAGCCAACATCATGTCTTTCATCAAACGTTTGTCCCTGCAGAAGCTCCGCAAAAACAGTTCGTCGCCTACCAAGAACAGCCAGCAGCCGCAAGCACAGCACGCTGAACAGCAAGAACAACTACCGGGAGACGACATTGCCATCGGCAGCGGCAACCATAGCACCAGTACCACAGACATGGAGCCTCTACCGACACCAGAGAAGCAGACAGTGCTCTTGCTGCACGCGGCAAAGCAACCATACCAGCTCACAGAGGACTATCCCGTTCCACAATTAGAGGGGGAGCACGATGTTCTTGTGAGGACACTGGCCATTGGCCTTAATCCCATTGATTGGAAGGCACCGTGAGTTGTTCACATCGTCCCATGTTTGGGGATCAACGGCCGCTAATACTCATAAAGTGACTTCAACTTTGCCATCCCTGAACTGCCATATATCTCTGGTCGTGAGTTGGCAGGTGAAGTTGTTCAGACTTCCAGGAAAGAGTCGAGGTTGAAGCCCAGGGATAGGGTATGTCGCTTTCATTTCATGTCACTCGTCTCTTCCTTCATCTCACCTCCTTTGCCTACTCACTTCATCCCCCCCCTTCTCATCTCGCGCCACTCTTCCATCAGGTAGCTAACACTACCCAGGTCCTCGCCATCTCCACCGACTACCGCGACCTCCGCAAAGCCGCCTACCAACAATACGTCATCTCGTTCGACTACAACACCGTCCGCATCCCACCATCCCTCTCCCCCGAAGAGGGTTCCACTCTCGGCGTAGCCTTCGTCGCCGCCGCCCTTTCCTTGGGAGTCTGCATGGGCGTCGACTTCTCCTCTATCCTATCCGGCCCCAATCTCTTCTCCCTTCTCCGCTCCTCCGTTCCCCAAGAGTCTCTAGCAGGGGACATCCGCTCAGAATGCCTCGACGGTATCCGTTCTCATGAAAGGGCCAAGGCAGGTGATTGGGTAGCCGTTTGGGGTGGAAGTTCAACAAGTGCCAACTTAACGATTCAGCTGGCCAAGCTAGCGGGACTTAAGGTCGTGACGATAGTGGATAAGGCCAAGCATGGCCTGAGGCTCTCGAACCACGAGGTACTAAAGGCCGACTTGTTGGTGGATAGCCACGACCCTGAAAGAGCGGTGCAAATCATCCGCCAGAACCTGAAGGGGAAACTCCGCTTTGGTGTTGACACACGCGGTCGCGAGAGTGCCACTTCGTTGCTACACGCCCTTTCCCCCGATAACATCGACTCTCCTCCGCTACCAGCCGGCGAGACGCCACCCTCCCCGCCTGGCACACCCAAGGAAGAGACCCTGCTGGGAGCCCACTTGATTGGTCTTACTGGCCTGCCGAAGCAGCAAGCACCGGAGGGAACGATGTTCCATACGGTACCGATCAAGTTGTTCCATGAAGTCCCAGAGGTGGGCGGGGCGTTGTGTCAGTGGTTGGAGAGGCTGTTGGCCGAGGGTTTGGTGAAGGCACCGGAGATTATTGATATTGAGCAGGGGCTCGGGAGTATTAATAAGGGGCTGGATAGGATGAGAAGTGGGGAGATTAGTGGCGGAAAATTGGTTGTTAGGGTTGCCGAATAGACGGTGGCATGGAGGTGGTAGTGACTGCATGGGACTGGGTTTTGGGCTAAGCAAGGTTGGGAGAAGGAAAGAAAATAGGACATTCTTTGGGATCTTCGAGATAACGCTGTGGTAATATGCACGGTTGCCTCTAGTTTTGTAAAGAAAAGTTAACATACGCACATATTAACCCGTGTTGAGATTGACCTACCTGGGTCTAGTGAGCGCAGTAACTGCCTGGAAGTCATGGCTGCCTTGAGATTCACGAGTTCCTCGGAGCCGTCCTCATTCCCTCCAGCAACCCTTTCACCTCCCCTCACTTGCTCTTTATCTCCTCCTCCCAATCCATCTTCCCCCCCTCCCACACCTCCGGCAAACTCCCGGGTAGCGTACAAAGCATATCAAAAGGACTAACTCCATCTTCTGCCTTCTGGAAAGGATCCACGTTCTTTATAGCAAGAGGCAAACGAGGGATCTCAAACATATTCCGCTTGTCTTACTTTTATCTTCGTTTCAAAAAGTCCGGCCGGAGAAAAGGTCCGGTAAGAAGCAAGGATCATCCAGAAAGAAAAACTGGAAGACATTATAGAAGAAATTATAGAAGAAATTATAGAAATTATGCAGTACCTTACAAACTTCAAATCAGAATTCCAGCCTCGACGTCAGCTGTACGAGGACCTACGTACTACCATTGGGATGATTGGAAATTGGTGTTTCCGACCGTGCAAAAGGCATCGCTATATAACGTCTATATGGGGTACGGTTGAAAGAAGTCTGAGAACATTTTGGAATTCGGACTCGGATTCTGAGTTCCACGACTGATGTACGAGAACATTCAGACTATCGTTGAAATGAGCAAAAAATGACGATCCCAACGGTACCAGCAGTTTTGTCATATGATAATAATATGGCCCAAAAAGTCAATATGAAGAGGGCTTCCCTCGAAGGAAAGGGAAATTAGAAGGAGATAAGACACTTATCAATATCTCTACCGATCTACCACCTTTCCACACATACCACGTACCATTCTGTTCGTCTTTAACTACTCTACATAGTCATACCAACCATACCTTCGTGGTTTATCACCTCGTCGATCGATATCTTCAACAGGTTATGAGCCCAGGTTTGCTATAGTAACTCTTCAAACTTCAAGCCTGATTAATTGGAGCCGAGGTGAATACGATCATTTGGGAGTTAAGACCCCCCATTGCTGTTAATATGGAGGGCCGCGGTTTTACCAATCACCAAGCCGTAATGCATAGCCATGTCCCCAGTGATCGATTGAAAGATTACCGTAGTAAACCTGGGCTCATAACCTGTTGGAAGGTATCGATCGATGAACTGATAAACTAGGAAGGCATGGTTGGTATAACTGTGTAGAGTAGTTAAAGACTAGAATGATATGTGAGAGGACAACTTCAGATCCCAGAATCAAGCCTTTGTTTGTAGCCTTTTTCCATCCTTGGAAGAAACCTTATGGACATGTTTACCAAACAAATAGTCTCGGAAAGACTCATGAACGAAGTGAACTCTTAGCGGAGGCTCTTCGGGCTCTTCTTGGGGCCCATTGTCTTTCTTCCTCCAGGTATTGGTGCCTGCTCGATTTTGGTGGCTTTTGCCAATCCACATATTGTCCGGTTCACCCACTGTACCATCCAATCCTACACGGAGAGGAGAGTGACCTCAACTTCCGCCATTGCGCCTGTTAGAAAACCTCTTGCAATGTTCTTGGAACTGGCATAAAGCTCATCCGTGGTAACGGGCTGTGATGCAAAAACAAGGTGTTCAAGGCATAAAAAAAGTCCGTCCATGTCATCGCGGTCCTCTCTGAGAATCGCCTAGAAGGAATCCAAATCGGCAGAAATCTCGTCAAGCCGCTTTCATATGGCTGGAATATTCCCCTTGGGGTGTACTTTGTTCAAGATATCGACAGCGAGCAGAACCCACAAGAAGTTGCCCGAGCATTCCCGGAGAAGCTGGGCTTGATCTCACTCTCACCCGACATTGATGTCTCAATGTATGAATACTGCAAAAGCCAGCCATTGGTCGTTGTGTGAGAAATGCGAGCAACCGCCTGGGTGGCTGTGATATAGGATGTTGATTGGAAGGCTAGGGGAAACGAATATGTAAGAGGGAAAGAAGGGAAAGGAGGGAAAAGGGGTAAAAGAGGAAAAAGAGGGAAAAGAGGGTTGGATTGCATCGTGAACAGGGCTCAGTTATTTCTGATGCTCCAGACCAAAAGAATGGTGGATGGCAAGACGCCTTCCATAGTTGAAGAAGTATACTCGGAGGCACCGCAAGGAAGGTACATGGTTGAACATTGGTAGGACAGTGCTCGACTGCTCATATACCGCAGATGCTTTGGACGTAAGTGATGTACGAAGATTGCCGGGCGGAAACCAACATGAAGATGTCTAGAGGAGGATTAAGGAGAAGAAAGATAAAAAGAGGCAAAAGATGGAGATGGTGGAAGGAATAGAAGTCTTTGTCCCGTGGATTAACTTGTGTTTATGAAGAGTACCTACCTAAAAAGATGGTTGGTTAGTGACTGACGAGGCCTTCATGCCAAGAAGGCGAAATGAGGAAGGAAAGGAGCATACCTCAACAGTTAGTTACAGGTTTTGCTGGTAGATCACAGCTCAGCTGGTGTGACAAAGACTACCGCGTGATGAATGATATTACGGAAGGGGAAGACGACCCGGACCCGACGGCTGATAAGCGAACTGAAAGCAACGAGCCATAACCATTTTGATACGCCTGATGAGAAGCCTGTAAAAAGAAAACACACACTAAAGAGGTATAATTACACCGGTTGTTGTCATGACGTGAAAAACTCCTTCCATTGTCCTGATTCCCTCCTTATCTCTACCACCCGAGTCCATGCCCACGAGAAATAGCGACAAATCCCAAACGCTGAGAGATAGAGAAGACTATCAAGCAGAAGAAAACGGGAAAAAAAAGGTCTATTCTTCGAAATGCATCGCTAACCCTCTTTGAATGTCCACTTTCTAATCCTCTCATTGCGCTGGGAAAAAAAAGGCTGGAAGGGAGGGGATCTATCCGAGACTCGTCCTGGCCAAGTTGAAGCCGAGACGCCGAAGCAGTTCGGCTGCCATGAAGCGGCTGAGTTATCCTGGCCACTTGATGTCCGGAGCGTTCCAATCGTCGGCGATAGTTCGGTCACACAGTCGATGAACAAATCAATGCCGCTTCCGTCCCTTACGATTGAGCCCATGCCACAGAGACCACAAAATACCCTCCCCAGTCCTCTCATCGTCCCTTTTTCTCTGTCGTGTCGACCCGGGTATCCTTTTGCCGTCATCATCAGTTAGCCCCCCACTGCCGCTATCGTCAACCTCCTATCTGGCAACAGCAGCAGTCAGGACCTGCGTCCTGAAGAAACCGCCCTTGGTGCGCTCAATAACCTGCTGGTACACGGAGCTCGGGGGGTGGTTCATGACGACGGTGCCCTCCTTGTAGTCGATCTTGGCATCGAGGCGGGTGTCGCGAATGAGGTTGACGATCCACTTCTCGGCGTCGTCGTTGTTGAGACCCAGGCGGGCGCTGAGGTCCTTGAGCGAGATACGGGCGTGGATCTTGCAGTAGCTCTCGAAGATAAGATGGCGGGCCGAGTCGACAAAGTCGTCGGCGTGGGCGAGCAGGAAGAAGTCGCTCCTAAGGACCTCCTCGGCAAGCACGAGCTGTTGCTGGGCCTCCTCGAAGTCAAAGTCGATGCATAGGGCGTGGACGAAGCGGGTGATGGGGTCCTGGTACTCGTAGGCCTCCTGCTTAACGATGCGAACAATGTCCTTCATCTGCTTCTGCTGGACACCGGCGTTCTTGGCGCGGCCGCGGTTGGTGATGACGGCGACGGTGAGATAGCGGAGGATCCAGGGCGAGTTGGCCTGGATGGTGTTGATGAAGCCGGCGTTGAAGAAGAGGTCGAGGAGGGGCTCGCGGGCCTTGTCGTAGTTGAAGAGGGGGAAGAGGGCCCAGTGGACGAGCTGGGTGCGGTGCTGCAGCTGAGCAAGCGGGTTGTTGGCGAGCCTGGTGTCGATGCCCTCGCGCACCTTTTGCAGCTCCTCCATGGCGGACTCCCAGTTCATGGTGAGGATCTCGCAGGCGAGACGACCCCATGTGGCGTACGAAACCTTGTCGTTGTCGGTGGAGAGAACGCGGAAGCGGTAGAGGAGCTCGGAGGCGTCGGCGTAGTTACCGCAGGAGTACTGGAGCTGGCCAAAGTCGTAGAGGGCGTTGACCATGTCGATGGTGACCTGCACAGGGTATTATGGTTAGACATGTACAGCCATGTGCTGATGGATACAAGTAAGACGTACGTCGTGCTCCTTCTTCAAAAACTCCAAGTTGGCCACCTTGTCGGAGCGCAGGTTGTTGACGACATCGTCGCGCTGCAACAGCTCGGTGATCTTGGCCGTCTCCTGCTCGTACTTCTCAAGCTGGTGGAAGACCTTTTGGCGGCGCTCGGCGTACTCGGCGGGGGGCTCCTTAAGGCCCTCGAGCTCGCAGTAGAGGTTGGCGACGTAGTCGGTCATGTTGGTCTTCTTGAGGAGGGCGTACTTGGCGGCGAGGATCTCGCGAGCCTTGTCGGTCTCATCTTCCGTAAGGCGGCCGGCGTTGAACTCGAGGAGGGGGAAGATCATGTGGCGGTCGAGATGGGGAGCGAGCTTGAGGACGAGGTCATAGTTGGCGGGCGCGGCGTCGCCGTTGGTGGTGGCGGGGGATGTGGAAGCCATCTTGGATGTGTGCCTGTGTGTATGGGTGGTGATGATGTTGGTGGTGATGACAGACAGAGAGACAGACACGGAGTGGACGACAAGGTCAAGTCGGGTCGGGTCGAGTCGAGGCCTGGAGGGGGTATTACGGTGGGATAAGATAGGGCCGGGGGAGGGGGAGGGTCGGTCGACTATCAGAAAGGAAGACGGGAGGAATATGGAAGGCCGTGTCTCCAGGTTGCACAGGCGCTTTTCGATATGCGATCCGCCAAATTTCTCTTTGTGAACTCTGCGGAGTGGCCGTCCAGTGATGGCCCGTCAATCTTTGGTGGGGTCGAAAATTGGGAAAATGCGGTTCAGTTGACAAGAAGCACGGGCCATCAAATTTGTGCCTCTGTGTTTCGCTCAATTCACAATTGCAGCTGAATGCGGTGTCACTTCTAGGCACCACGGAGGGGTGAGTCTAACGTACCACAAGGCCTGGAGCTTCAGCGAACTTTCAGCACTTTCGTCCCTCCTCCTGCTCGGCACACATCCGGACGGCAGAGCAGGCGGGGACCCCCGGGCGGTCAATAATTCTGCCGATTACCGACCAAATTTCCAGAACGACACCGACCCGCCGCGCGGAGGACACGGCCCAAGGGACGCGGGACCGATCCGATTCCAGCGAGCCAGCAATTGAACGCGAACCGAAACGGGGACCTCTCGGCCGCAGCGCAGGTCCAGTTCAGTACTGTACTCCAGATCCCAGCCAAGCCTATCAGATCCCGTTGCGACCGAACCCGGGCTCGACTCAATCTCCCAACTTTCGCGACAGCCTTCCTTCGTCTCATTCCTTCTCTCCCACAACCACACCACACAACTTAGCAACCATGTTCCGCCCAACCTTCCTCTCCCTCTCCCGGGCCATCGCCCAGCCCGCGACGACCCTCACCGTCCGCGCCGCCGCCATCCTTCCCGCCTTCCAACCCCGATTCTACTCCGCCGCCGCCGCCGCATCGCAACCAACAACAACGACGACACCATCCCAGCAGCAGCAGCCCACCATCTCCACGCCCACACAACCCACCACACCTATCCAGACCACCGCCGCCGCGCCAACAGAATCGACGAAACCCGTCGCGAAGCCCTACCTAGTAGGCCGCGCCTGGACCCAGCGTCTGCCCGTTTACCACCTCGCCAAGCGCGGTGGCAACAAGAAGCTCACGCAGATCAAAAAGGTGCAAGGTGATGGCCAGGCTCTGCGCAGGGATCTTGCGCAGTTCTTGGGGCTGGAGGTGAAGGAGGTGCGGGTGAAGGTGCCGACGGGACATTTGGAGGTTGATGTGAGTTTTATTTCTTCGGTGTCTTCAGGAAGGGATTGTGGGAGAAGGAGAGGGCGAGGGGAGTAGGTGGGGGTAGGGGACACATGGAGGGATGATGGGGGCACAGAGAAAGGAGAGGAGGAGAAGGAAGAGGGAGGGGGGAGGATGACGAGATACAGACAAAACACGTGTGGAAAGAACTGATGCTAACGGAATAAACAAAAACAGGGACACCGCAGAGAGGAAGTCGTCAAGTTCCTGGACGGCTTGGGCTTTTAAACGAGGAATATGCTACAACGATAAACCTCTGGAGAGCTTGCAGCCACAAGTCTACATGACATAGCGAGGACCAACCCATCACCGAGACCGAAAACTCGAGGAGGGACGATGCGGCTCTAGGCCATGGACTGGGGAGCATGCTGGGGCATATTCCGGGAGGTACTTGAATGCTCCGTGGCCCAGGACGAGGACTACCGAGTGGTCGCATACATACAGGGTCCTCGGCTGGCCGGGGAGACCACCAAGGGGTAAATAGGAGGGGTTATGTGTACGATGGAGGAATATACCAAATGTCGAGACAATGTATCACCAAGCGGGTTGTAAGAAACGGGTAACGGATATACAAAAGGCGGTCGAATGGTACTTATCTCTCTATACGAAGAAGAAGCCTGCCGTCCCAGTTATGAGCTTGGGCGAGCAGGTTTATGTATGGTTAGAGGAGGCTTTGACGAGGCTTGAGAGAGAGTTCTCGATGTAAAAATACAACACGTTGCTACATTCCGTAAAGTTCACGGCAGGTTCATGGCAGGTTCACGACAAGTTCATAATGGCCAAGTGATACACTTAGCTTTGATGGTTTGTATGCATGATCAATGCCAACTCCTTTTTTCAACTCTCTTCGCTTGCTTCATCAATTAAGACTTCGCAAAACTCCTAGCCAGCCTATCCCATCCAAAACCACGATATTTATCGACAAAAACTGACAACCGCCTGCTGTCAGACAGAAAAAGCAAGGCAAAAACTCCTCTATTATGTACGATTTTTTTTCTCTCTGTTCTTCTTCGATTGCTTCCCACCCCATCCTATCCTCCACTCCTTACCACTTCTCGCTTCTTCTCCCTGTGCTTTCTTCACTTCCATGCTTTTCCTTATCCATGTCACGTATCCATCTCCCGCATCTCACAACCGCCATGCGTCTTCCTCTTCATCCTGCACAACTCCATTGCATCTCCATTGCATCATGCACCTCCCACCTTTCAACCGCTTCATGCAGCCACTCTTAACACCGATCAAACCCCACCCATTCAACGACTTCCCCAAAAACTGAGGTAAAAGAAAAAAAAAAAGACAAAAAAAAGAAACTCACTCCCCCAAACCACAAAAAGCAACCAAATCCTTCAACATACCCTCCTTCCCCCATTCCGCCGCGCCCATCTGCAACGCTCCCAGCAACGTATCCTTCCCAGGCAATACCGCACACGCCGGCAGACCACCATCTTGCCTCTGCCTTTCCCATCCTCCTCCTCCTTCCCATTTACTTTCCTCCCCTTCTATTCCTTCTTCCATCCTATCCACCACCATCGCGCCACCAGCCCGATACCTGTTACCGGAAGGCGATGAATCCTTCGCAGCCTTCTCACCCAGCCTCCTCAGCATGCTAACGGCCAAGCTGACGATGTACACCAGGTCCGCATCCCGCTTGTTATGTTGCTGGTTCGCACCGCCGCGCCCTGTGGGCCTGACGGGGCCGACGGGTTGGGACTCGTATTGCATGCTTAGTTGGCGAACCAAGTGGAAGAGGTTTTGCACGAGACCATTGCCGCAGGAGAGCCATACTCTGGCAACATTGACCCCACCGCTGGCAGCAGCTGGTCCGCTTTCGGCTGTGTCGGCACCGGCTCCGGCTCCGACGGGACCGTCGGGGGTGATGGAGGCGAGAATGTCTGCGGCTAGAAGACCTTGCATGAGGAACGGCTTCCTGACTTCGATCAAAGAAGGGATGTTCGCGGGACGCGTGTTTGGAGCGGAAAGATCCGGGATGGGCGAGATGGCGAGGGCGAATGTGCGGGTTATTAGCAGGTCTGCTGGTGAACTTTGACCAGGAGAGGGGGCTTCGCTGGCGAATATAGTTTTGTAGTAAGTCCTGTTCGGCTCGTCGCGGGCTAAGAGTTTGGCGAGCGAGTCGATTGCGTGTGGGAGGTATGGGTGAAGGGAAGGGTCGTAAGGCGTGAAGAAGAGGATTCCCGGGTCGGAATCGTTGCCGTCGGGTGAAGGAGACATGCTTGGAGCTGGCGAGGGAGCGAAAGCAAGGAGGAATTGGAGCAGGCAAAAGGCTTGTTCCCTCCCTGGCATCTCCACGCAGCGCGTGATGTTGGAGAGCAGGATGACCAGATCTTTCATGAAGTCCAGAGTGTTGACCTGCGTGCGGAGCAACATCTCGCGCGTGCCGAGGTAGCGGATGGCCATGCACAGGAAGCGGATGACGGACTCGTCGGCGAGACAGGCTTGGTTCTCCTCGAGGAAGGAGAGGTTACGCAGGATAGTAGTGATGGCTATTAGCCTGTCGGCGGCATGGTCGAGCTCGTACTCTTGGGAGCCGAAGAGGGGCACGCTGCGGAGCGCAAATTTCTCGATGCGACAGGCGCGGACGACATCTTCGTAGGAGGTGATGGTGATCTCGTCGGAGGCTTCTTCCGAGTTTTCGGCTAGCAGATCAACTTGCTCCTCGGCGCATTCTATCAGTGTTTCTACCAGGTCATCGCAGTGTCGAAGATCGAGCGGCAGATAGGGCTGAGGAGGGTCTTGCTTGCCACTTTCTGGTGATGTGGCTGACACTGTCCCGAGCACATCCAAAGCAAGCCGTACTTCGCCATGGAGGCCACTTTGGATGCTCTTGGTTAGAGCATGTACGTCGATGTTCCCGAGATCGGTGAGGTGGGGAACGTCTGGCTTGAACTTCCGTAACTGTTCCGCAAAATGTTCTACCGAGCCAAGATCCACGCCGCCATATGTGGTAACCTCTCTCGAACAAGGTATGTAGAGCTCTGGATCCCGCGTTGGTTTAGGAAAACCAGGCGCGGCCTCAACCCCTTGCCCTGGCATCGCCTGGTTCTCCGGGTGGGCAGACCCTGGCATCGACATGCTTCCAGCCTTGCTGTGAGCCGGTGACGGCATTGGGAACTCTTCTGCTGTTGGCGTAGGTTGTGAGCTTCTTGAAAGGCTGTTTCGCGGGTGGCCCATTGGGCCGGCGTTCGCTTGTTGTTGCCCCGGGTGCGCCCCAGGAAAGCCATTGACATTCGATTGTTGCGCAACTGGGGGCTTCATAGGTGACTGCATCTGACCCGGTTGTATAGGTGGCTGCGGTCCAGCTGGCATCATCTGGTTAGGCGGCATCTGCCCTGGTGGCATCGGCTTCATGGGCTGAGCTTGTTGCATGTTTTGCGGGTTGGGCATAACACCGGCCTGCCTAGCCCGCTGTTGTGCCGTCCATGCCTCTTCGAACTTTAGGATATTCCGCTCGTAGACAGTCTTGATATGTTGCGGCGCATGAGGCACCTGGTGGACAGGATACCCGAGCATTTGTGTGATTTGCAGCCAACCATTCGACTGCGTCACGTTGCGATACCCTCCGAACTTGTGGTATACAAGCTGAAATAGGGAGGCTAGGTTGACCGGGCGACCTTCAACAACCGGGCTAATCTCCAATGGCAAGTTTTTGCTGTTCATGAAGGCCGTCAAGTTCTTGAGGAACGAATTGGGGTCACCCCTCCCAATAGGCTGCTGCTGTGGGTGCTGCTGTTGTTGTTGAGGCATCCCCTGCTGGGGGCGCATTCCCGTGGGAACCATCTGTCCTCCTCTGGCACCCATTAAGTTACGATGTGCCGCCTGAGCTCGCGCTTCAGCTTGAGCTTGTTGAACGTGAGCATGTTGCGCCTGAGCTTGAGCCGCATTGTGTGGTTGCATCATGTTCTGGCCGGCCATCTGTTGTTGCATTTGCATGTTTGCCTGCCGTTGAAGTTGCATCTGGTACATCAGCCGTTGCTGCTCCATGGCGTTTCTAGGCTGGGGCATCTGTTGCATCTGTTGGGGGAACATTTGGCCCTGCATCTGTCCGGCCATCTGGCTAGGCATTTGTCCTGGCATTTGTCCTGGCATCTGGCCGACCATCTGACTCGGCATCTGGCCAGGCATTTGACCGGCCATCTGACCGGCCATCTGTCCCGGCATCTGTCCTCCCATTTGGCCTCCCATTTGGCCTCCCATTTGACCTCCCATTTGCCCTGGCATCTGTCCTGGCATTTGTCCTGGCATTTGTCCGCCCATCTGCCCACCCATCTGTCCCGGTATTTGCCCGGAAATCTGACCGTGTAGCTGTCCATGCATCTGTAGCTGTTGCGGCATCCCAGCCATCTGTTGCTGCATCATCTGGTTGGCCATGGGGTTCGGCGAGGGGCTCGGTCGTGCTGGCGTTTGCGCTTGCGCGAACTGGGGGTTGAAGTTTTGGGCGAAGTTTTGCTGTATGTAGTTGGGCTGAGGCGTGCCGCCGTGGTCGGACGGTATGGGCGAGTTCTGCGGGAACTGTTGCGCGGCGGGCGAGAAGGGATGTGGTGAGGCCGTGGCCACTCGCTGGGGTACGCTGCCGGGGCGCATCTGGTTGCTCATTATGGGCGAGGGCGTCGCATTCGCGGAGCCGTTCGGTTGCAGATGGGGATATGGATTCGGCTGCCCTGTCGGTGGCTGTCCCATACCGGGCTGCTGTTGAAACCCTTGGAACTGCGACTGCTGGGGGGTGTCGGCGCGTGAGGTCGGAATCATGCCGGGGGCCTGGCGCGGCGATTGGCCTATGCTATCCTCTCTCGGCCGGGGGCGCTTAGAGGGGATGATGGGGTTCGTCTGGTACATGGCGTTGTTGAAGGCGGGCGAGGCATTGCGCATGGGGCCGTTCTGCATGGCGAGCATCTGGGGGTTCGCAAACTGGGCGGGGTTGATGGTGTTTCCCGGGTTGACGTTGAACTGAGCGGCGACCTGGGGATTGGCAGCAGCCATGAAGGCGGCCGGGTCGATAACGCCGGCGGCGGCCATGTTGTTGGTCATGGCGGCCGGGTCGTTGAGGTTGACGTTGGCGTTGACATTGAGGTGGGGGTAGCCGTTGCCATTGTGGTTCTGGACTGCGGCATCGTTCATCCAGGAGCTCATGTCGGGTATGGTTGGAGCTGGAGCTGGACGAGGGTGTAGGTGATGTGGTGATGGATCGTGTGGTCGAGGTCGAGGTCGAGGTCGAGATAGTCGAGGTGGTGTGGGCGGCGGCGGCGGTTAGTAGTGGCAAGTGTGGGAATCGGAACGGTCACCGTCGAACCCATCAGCTGTTACCGCGTGTTTTCGGTTCAAGGGTCAGCAAGGCATATGCCAGGGCACCAGCATGGCCTATCGAGGAACTGATTGATGAGAATAGGGCGTGTAGTGACACGGCAGAAGCTGGTCGCGATGGAGCACTTCAGTTCAGTCGCAGTCGCGTCGCGGGTTGGGGTCTTGCGTGGTCGGGAACGGGGGACGGGGAACTGGGACTGGGACTGGGACTGCGGACTGGGACTTGCGACGGCGGACTGGCGAGCGAGACTGGGACTGGGTGACTGGCACTTGCTCCGGGACTGGGTGCTTGGTCGCTTGGGTGGGTGCGGTGCTTGGTGCTTGGGTGAGCGCAGTGGCAGCAACAACCGATTGATTGTAGATGAGACTGGAAGCAAGAGAGTATCCAGTCGGTTTCTGGCTGGACAGATTCGCGCCTGTGCGCAACAACGATCCCGTCACTTTTTGGGTCTTGTCGGCTCTGCTACCGTTCCTGACCTCTACTGAGACGGCAGGGGGGCAGTGCTGACTCGGAGTGCTGACTGCTGGCGGGAGGCTGGCAGACAGCTGACTAGCGGTATTTCGGGAATGCCCGCCAGTTGGCTCTCCAAATTCGGCAACTGGCAAAGAGCTCTATGAGGCTATGAGCCGAGTGCAACCAACGAAGAGGAAAGTGTCGCTGAACACCGAGGAACACCAGAGTGCTGCCATTATAAAGGAACCATCGTGGCGGAACATTGGATGAGATGACTGAGAGGGGAATTTCAGCGCAAGTCGGTTCACTTTGATCAGCAACCCGGCCTTGGTTTCAGATGCAACAACCGAGGGCTTGTTTTCACACCCAAGAAACACTTGACAACTCTTCAGCAATGTTTCACTTCTTGGAACCTCATGTTTTCTTCAGTGCTGTGTCCGAGATGGACTCGACAATAGCGAGATCTCCAACTAAAGGTGGCCAACCTCAACGCCACGTCTTGGTCGGACCTTCATAGCAAAGTTTCTATGCTTCAGAAAGCAGCAAGAAAAAGGCACATGATGTTGTGTAAGCATCCACTTGGCTTGAGTGAGGTTCTTAGGTGTCTCCCGAGACTGGGGTTGTGAAAAGGGGATGCAAGAACTCGACGACTGTTAACTGCTCTCGGAAACCGATGAGTTTTACATGACAATGTGATGTTGAGTGTCCCTGATAGAGACCGTTGTGCTACTTTCAAACGAGCCATGGAAGCGGACCAGAGGTATAGGGGCTGACAAACACAAAATCTATGTGATCGTTGAGCTCCAGTATGCTGGGGTCGATCAGGATGGAATATCCAATGCCAAAAGATCACAAGACTGTAGTTCCGAGGCTGGTGGGTGTAGATGACTCCGAAGTGATGGGCAAACAGCAGGGTAGAAGTGACAATAACGAGACCAGAGTCTTACCTGTGGTCTGTATGTTACCAGCAGATCGTGCGGGTATGAGTGGTTGCTCAAGCGCGGTCGCGGTTTGCTCTTCTATGGTCTTGGTCGGTTGTATTCTCGATGGTGTCCAGCCAGCTGTCCGTCCAGGCTTTACGACCGATGGAGGAAAAGCTGCAGTCAAAGTGAGAGATGCTGCTTCAGTGGTGAGTCGGGTCAGCCCCCGACTAAGTCATTTCCAAGTTTCACAACAGGCTAGCGCAGCCATAGTCAGCATGGCCAATCATGGCCTACGATGATGACGGCTAGTGAGATACCTTAGTAAGCCACAGGTGTTGGTGTGACCTCCCGTACTTCACTAATAGGCCGTAGCAATTTCCCTTCTTGTGAGCACGATGGCAAGGGAATGCACCACCCATGGTTCCCCAAACTTCCCAGCTGTGACATCTTGACATGATTTCCGGCAATGTCGAAACAAATCGCCTCATGAACATTCAATCTCATAGCGGCGGTCTCGTGGCTATCGTCAAGGTCGATGTCGAAACAAAACCCCAGTGTTCCCGTGGGGCCATGGATTTTCATCCATTATCCCATCCTGCTCTGTGTTTGACTTTTGTTCCCGGTTTCGGCCCCAGGTTGCGGCACCCTGTTTTCTCTGACGATGAAGGTTCGAGAGGTGAGTCCATGGCCGATGTCTGAGATCCCAGGAGTGGCCATGTTTTCGGGCCCTTGAAGCAATTGGCACTCAGTGTCGAAGTGATAATGCCGTCTATGGTGGTGTCTGAATTCTGCCCGAAAAGACCTGATGTGGGTGTATGTACTGTAGGGTTGTCTTATCGCTGTTTGAGTTCCTCGTGTCAAGCTACAATGTTAGTAGAGGGAGAAATGGAAGTTCATTTCGCAATGAAGGGCTCGTTCGTCCTCTTTATAGTCCTTTTCCCGCTGATTCTTCAAGTCGCTTGACCGCTGCAGCTGACTCCGTCATCTCGTCACGTCGTCTCTCCCGCTTGCCGTGCGCTTCGGTACATGCTGCGTACCCCACCAGCCACCAAGTTGAAGTCCCGGCAGAACTGGATTTTGTGTCGACCGATCAACATGCCCGAATCGGTTTTCATGTCGAAGTTCCATTTCCATGCCCAATGACGGGGGTTTGTGATTTGATTTTGGAAACCATCTCTCGTGATGAAAGTGAAGGTGCTCGACTGATAGCGAATATCTGAACGTTGGTGGTTTCCCTTCTCAGGTTGTGCTGAGCTTTGTGTGTTCTCACCCCTCCACATAGGCTCGATGGGCCAGGCGTTGGTGTTGGTGGACAAGGTACCTGGACTGGTCACCCGCATCACACTGTCGGATACACGGCCATGGGGAGTTGGGCAGCCCACGCGACGCCATGTGTCTGATGGATTTTATCGATTTTCCTGTCAGTTCTCCGTGCTGTGAATCTGTCGAACCAGATGAATTCCGTTGTTAGATATTGGTCGTTGCTGATGTGTCCATCACGGATCTCCTTCGTATGAGGTGTCGTTCAATTGCTCAAAGTGACCGTATGCACTAACAATTTTTGCTGGGAAAAGGGTACATGGATGGTGTTAACGGCGATGAAATCTGTCGTCAATCAATCCACGACGATAGTCGGTAAACATCCGAAAAGAGGAAATGATGGAAAAGAAGATCTGAAGAAGCGAAAAAGGATGGAAAGAGAAGGAAAAACGGGCGGAGAGGTGGGCGATCGTGCCATTTAATGTTCTGTTGGTTTCGGTGGCAGAGTCACCCCTTTCGCACCACGAGCAATGCCCGCTATGTGCGGGAGCTAAAAACCCCCGCCCTAACACAGGGTCGGGCGGGAAGACAATCTGCGAACATGCAATCCCCTCGTCATCTGCCCGACAACTTTTGAATCGTCCCATTCCATTCCATTCTTCCTTTACCTCCTTTTTTATTCGTGCTCACTTGCTTCCCATCTTTAAGCGAACACATTGAGAAGCATTACATACAGGCGCAAGTGAAACTCGGCAGTGGAGTCTCCTCCAAGGCCGGGCAACACGCACATCACCGGCGTACCTTGCGTTTGTGACCCAACAGCCACGCCCGCCAATCCCAGGTACCTGAGCCCGACACAATGGATGGCACGGTCCGGCCTCTCTACCCTGTCGCTTCATCGTCAAACTTCTTCAAGGCATTCAAGAACCCTCATTCCAAAGGATATGTATTTTACACACAGTGGCTTCTATGCAAACGGGCCCTTGTCGAGTCAAGACGATTCGTCTAAGAATCAGTCACACTTGCCTGGAAGATCAACTGGTCTGACAATTCCGATACTCGTCAGGACTAAATGGGGTCAGGAGACGATTCTAGTCCTGACGAGTAGAACAACCACCATCTTTGCCGGGACGAACAGTACATACAAGCTTCTCTGCGTGGCATTCCCATTCTTGAATCCCTCTACCTTACTACAGCGGGCGTTCCATTGTAGTTTCCCTTCTCCTAGGCAGTGCCTCTTCCAGAACAAGACTTCCACCATTTTGTTCGGCTTTGGGTCAGCTATGCACGACGTCTGTCCGACTTGTCCCACCACCCACACCCTTCAAGGTCATACAAGCGTTCTCGGAAATCTCTTGTGCCTCTTATTGACTTTCGGTGCTACGACGTGTACCTGGGGAAAGAAACACGGAAATGGGCTGTGCCATGTTGATAGCGGCAAAATTATACATGAAGGTAAAGGCATGTGAGCAGTTACTGAAATACAAGTGCTGTTCGACTTCGGCGGTAAGCAAGTGCGCTTTCGGACAAAGCAGCATTCACAAGTGGCAGTATTTTTTACTCCGTAAACTGCTCGCAATACAGGTAATGTCTTCTAGTGTTGTGGTTCAAAGGGAAGAGATATTTGTGGCTACGAAGACACAATTAGTGATTTGAAAGACAGAAAAGGAAGTTGACAAACCAAAAAAGAATCATGACCAACTTCAAATTCTAAGAGACTTCAATACGGAAAGATATTAAGGAAAATAATCCCATGATGAGGGAAACTCGTCGAGCATACATACGTATATAAGGTACCTTCTTTTAAGGATGGTGTCTGCTTTGTCATGTTTCTCGGACATCCGAGGGGCCGGAGCGGATAAGTGGGGTCCAGTCCGGAGGTGTGGGGCCGGGACCGGCAACTCGACCGGCACCCCGAACATCCGTAGGAACGGTCTCCAAGATTTGCAATCAACGTACAGCTATAGTACCTATCAATTACCTTACAGTATTGAAAAGACTGAACAATGATCACACCATTTTAATGCTGTCCTTGACGTTTTCCCCACGGATGATCCTACAATGAACGACCTTGATGGTTCGTGCAACCTGCCATTCCTGGACCGATGAACAATTCAAATTTCCGACGTTCAAGAATCAAAACTCACGAAAGAAAAACGGGGAGAAAGAAATTAGCCTTGAATTGCTGGACTTCTGATTCTTCCCATGAGAATCAGGCACACGTTCTTGCGAAGTTTGTCCCCTAAGGAAGCACGTTCCATTCACCCCAGCAATATTCCGCTGCTCAGTCCGTCCAAGCCCCAAAGGCTTGGCACTAACAACATCCAACGTCAAACTCAACGTCAACCCTTCCATTTGACATCAAAACCACGACTTCCCACTTTTCCCAAAACCGCTACTCCTTTGCCATCCAATTCTACACCAAACCGGACTTCACCCACATTTTCAGTCAACATGCCCAAAAGGAAATCCACTCACGCCGAGCCTGAGGCTGAGCAGGCGACGCGTCGACGCTCTTCGCGGTTGAGCAAGGGTGTTGAGCCAACCGAGGAAGTTGTTGCGCCTGTGAAGGAAGAGAAGTCCAAAGCAGCCATTACTGGGAAGAAGGGTGGTAGGAAACCAGCTGCTGTCAAAGAAGAGGAGAAGGAGGAGGTGAAGGTGGAGGTAAGAACACGGAGCTGATGAGTCGCGTCGCGATCATTGCTGTCTTCATTTCACCGGGAGTTCATTACATGCCTGAACAACGCCATTTCACCGTCACGAAACTACCGTCCTAATTCCATCTATCCCATAATATTCCTCAACGCTCCCCATGGCCATAACTAACCCTCCTAGTCTCAACCACCAACCAAGCGCCCCCGCACCACCAAACCCACCACATCCCCTTCGCAACCCCCTTCCCAACCCCCAGTGTCAGCCAAATCTCCCACCACCACCAGCAGCCGACAATACTGGCTCCTAAAAGCCGAACCCCTCCCCCGCTTGGAAAACGGTCATGATGTTTCTTTCTCCATCGACGACCTTGCCTCTCGCACCTCCCCCGAGCCCTGGGACGGCATTCGTAACTACTCAGCCCGCAACAACCTACGCTCGATGCGCCGCGGCGACCTAGCCTTTTTCTACCACTCCAACTGCCCCTCCCCCGGAATCGTAGGCGTCATGGAAATCGTCAAAGAAGCGGAGGAGGATTGGACGGCTGTTGACCCGAAGGCGGCGTATTTCGATCCGAAGGCTAAGAAGGCCAAGGAGAGCGGGAAGGAGAATCCGTGGTGTTTGGTTCATGTGGAGTTTAGGGAGAAGTTTAGGAAAGAAATTGGGTTGAAGGAGTTGAGGGAGTGGGGTGGAGGGGGAGGGCCGTTGGAGGGGATGGAGTTGTTGAGGATGGGGAGGTTGAGTGTTAGTCGGGTTGGGGAAGGGGAGTGGGAGTTTTTAATGGAGAAGGCTGGGGGGAGGACGGGGAGGGGGGATAAGGCGAATTGATGGGTCGATAGGGGAAGGAGAAGAGAGGGAAGGGGAAAGTGAGAAGAGGGAGTGAGGTCGTTGATACCCCTTTGATGATGCATTTTAAGGCGTATTGACGTCAGGATAGAATCCGCCTATCAAACTGGACATTCACAGTCACGAAGGCAAAACAAGTATTAAAAACACCTCTTGTGTGATGAGACCAACCATACAATGCAAAAATCATCGACGAGACTGATTATTCTTTCATGGGTATCATCAACCAATTCTACCTCTAAGCCTTTTCCTGCGCCAACTCTCCCTCCAACCCCTTCTTCGTAGCCTCCAAAACCGTCCTGATCGCGGGATCCAAGCTCTCGATCTCCAGGATCTTACTGGCCCAATCCACAATCTTTCCAGCAAGCGCCTTCTTCTCCTCCGTCTGCTCCGCATACGCCTTGCGCAGCCTGGCCAGCGACTCGCGCAGAGCCTTGGGAAACTCCGGCGTGCTGATATCGACGCCAATAAGCGGTTGCCTGATAAAGCAGCTCGCCGTGCACGCCGACTTGGGGAAGCTTTCCTCCATAGCGGACAGCACGTGCTGGGTAATCTTGGATTGGTAGGAAACATGACCAAAAGTGGCGAACATGTCGAAGAAGGCTTCGCATGCCGCAGCAGCGTAGAACGGCTGCTTTTTGGCAATGTCGAAGATGGCCATGGGAATGGCACCGGACAGAGCAGGCGATTGTTCGAGCTTGCGGGTAGCTTCGGCGTCGAAGACGGGTTTCTTCTTCTTTTCGCCGGCATCGGGGTCGGGCAAGATGAGTTCGTCACCGTCGAGTTCGTCATCCTCGTCCGAGTCGTCCAGCGCGATGTGATCACCCTCGATCTCAGTCCCCTCGGTAGCCTTGATAGCTTCGATCGGGTTGACTCCCCTGCGCACTCCCTTCCCGCCCTTCTTGGCCTCTATCCTCGCCAACCACTCCATCTCGCACCTCGCATACTCGACCCACAGGCTAACCTCCCCGGTACAGAACCTGCACCCTCTTAGGAAATACGCCCTCGCCCTCTCCATATCGCCGTGCACCGCCGCATTGCGTCCCGCCATCGTCCACAGCACCGCGCTCCTCGGGTGCATACGGATAGCCTTGGTGATAACCCGGCGCCATCGCTTCGTGGCCTTGATCTCGGCCGCAAAGTCGAGGTAGGCAATCCAGAGCGGGATGCATCCGGGGTGTTTCATGACGGCGCGCTCGAAGATGCCGAAAACGCGGGCCTCGGAGGGGCGGGGGTTGGAACCACGGATCTTGAGACGTTTGCAGCGCTTGGCGCGGAGACGGTCCATGGAGCGTTCCCATTGGACGTAGGAGAGGAAGTCGGAGGGTTTGGTGCCCGGGGAGAGGACGAGGTGCTCGAAGTCGGAGCGTTTGGTGACGAGGGAGCGGATTTCATCCTGTTGGTAGGGGGTGTTAGAGGTGTCTATGCTGAAAGATAGAGAGCGGGGTGATAGGGATGGACTAACCTTGTTGAAGATTTCCTTTTCCTCAAACTCGCGGAGCTGGGGAGCTGCCCGTTCAAGGTAGAAGCGTGCCTTTTCCGCGACGCTACCCATGGTGTCGGATTAACTGTGACCGATCGCTGGATGGTGATGTGGTAGTGGTGATCGTGGCAGAGTGCTGTCGTGGTAGTTGAAGTGCTCAAGAGGCTGCCCGTTCCCGGTGTTGATGTGGCTGTCGATGTTATCTCGGTATCACCAAACAAAACAAATGGAGTTGCACTTTGCAGTTGTCCGCAGTTGCACAGGCCGGGTGGGACAGAAACTTTTTAGTGGAGACCTGCAGACAAGGATGGCTCAATCGATTGCAGTGCTGCAGTTGTTCACCGTGTGTTCACCGAAACCGGTGGTCTGTGCTCACTTGTGCAAGGTTACCCCACCACCACAGTCAATGCCGCACTCGGCTTACACGACTTTTTTCCTCTTCTCTTCCCTCTTTTTGTTGATGTGAGCGGCTTGGAATTTCTTGGAGATGGTTGGGGTTGGTCTCACACGATGCACCATTTCCGGGAAGGGCGGACTGGGCGGTCACTGTCAGGCACCACTGACGTGCTTCCCGTCGGTTTTGGGACCGTCGTGGTGGTCTCTGGCGCTGTTGCACACGGAAAGTTGAAGTGGTCCGAGTGCCCTGTCCGGGCCTAGTGGTCTTGGCGGTACCCCGGCCATGTTAACCGAGTGTGGAAGTGACATTGGAGGATCCCGCTCATGGACTGGCTTATAAGCGGCACTAACAATTAATTCGCCAATCGTCGTCCCGTAATCGCCGGGCTGTTAGCAATGATTCAGTTGACAGGGACCTGAATCACGATCCTGCGCTTTGGCGTCTTGTCTCTTTCTTTCAGAGGCAGTTTGTCATCGGACCATGCCGAGCTTCCCTTCAGCAGCTTCTTCCGTCTTCTTTTTTCTCTTTTCTCTTTTTTTTCTTTCTTCTTGCTTGCTGGCCATTGTCTCAACCCTTTCCTTTTCGGCCTCACCCTCTTCGTGGCTCGTCATTGTGTTTACTCGATTGGCGATCAGAGGCCCTGACATGTTGTCCACCAAATCCCACTAACTCCGGATCCGACCCCTCCATTGCCAATCTTTCTTGGAGAATCCAGCCAAACTGGAAGTTGCGCGACAAGTTGAAGCTCCAAGCCCGCGATATCTCCGCGAACACAACAACTGCCAGTCTGCCACCATGGCGTCGTCCAAGTACAAGGACAAGGACGCCGGCGTCGTGCTCTCCTTCAACGGCCAATGGATCAGCTGGACACACACTGTCGTTGCCTATGGTATGTCAATGTTTACTTGCGACACTAGAGGCTATTCCCAGCAACCCCGGCATGTCATACCTATGCTAACACCTCCCAATGCGACACCAGCTGCCTTTCTTAGCGCCCTCATCATCGGATGCGCCCTCCATTACCACAAGATCGTGAAGAATGAGTGGTATGGCTACCCAGACGAGTGGTTTCCATCCGTCTCTGCCACCATTGGCGACCGATATCCCGAACGATCCATATTTATGATCTTTATCGCCATCACTTCCGGTACGCTCTATAATACAAGGGAAACCCCCCACAATGCGCCTTGCGCCGCCATGCTAATGTCCGGCAGGTCCGAGGTTCGCCCTTGTTGGACTCTGGTATCTCTTGACTGCCAAACCCGGCCGTGTCCTCCCCAAGGCGATTGCGATTTCCGGTGTCATCCGAACCCTTACTTGCGGCGGCTGGACCTACATCACCTCGACCGACGACCATGACTGGCACGATATCCTCATGATCTTGTACATTGTCTTTACGATTCCTTGGACCACCGGATGCATTGCGCTTAGCCCTCCGAACGCAAAGGCGATCAAGTATAGGAAATGGATTGCTGGGAGCTTCTTTGGCACATTGGTTCCCTTGGTTTACTTCTTTATCCAGCACAAGGTCCACCGCGTGGCCGGAGGTAGGTCCCAGTCCCGGAGACACTCTTGCGCCAAACGGAACACAATGCGCTAACCTTTGCGACTATACGCCATACAGCCTACACCGTTTACGCTTTCTTCGAATGGGCCCTCATTCTCTTCGACGTTGCCTTTGATGCGGTAACTGCTTTGGACTTTGACACGTTCGAGGTGGTTGTCAAGGATGTCAAGGGCGCGAGCAAGGGGTATGTCCAATGGCTCCCACGATAAGCCTCTGTTCTCTGTTTTGCGCGCTTCTGTACATACACAACCATATGTGCAATGCCCAAATCAAAAAGACAAGCCAGATTCTAAAACCGACTTTCTGAATAGTGCCAACACCTCATCCGTTCCTACTGCCGTGCTTGAGAAGGAGTAAGCAAGCCATTGTCCCTTTCCGCTCCTCCCGTTCCCGTGTTTCAGCGCGACCAAGACACTGATGGGATTGATACACAGGAAGGAGAAGGCCACCGCTGGCATGTACGCTGCAGGGTTCAACCTGGGCCATGCTCTCGATATTGCCGCGGATGTCTACCATGGCGTACGTACAATACTATACACCACAAGCCCTCGGAAAAGTTGTGTCTAACATGGTCGTAGTTCGTCTTCTGGTCCACCCTGACCAGCTTGGGTCTTGTCATTTGGTGTAAGTCAAAAGATTCAAATCTCCGTGCTCAGCTAGGCATACTGATTTTTGTAGACTTCCCTCTCTGGCACATGGGCATATCTGGCTATGAAGCCCTCGTCATGACCACCATTGCCCCCGTCTTCCTCGGCATTCGGCCTTTGCGCTCCCTCGTTGTCAACAACCAGCGCCTCTTCCACGCCCTCTCGCTTGCTGGTTTAGTGGCCTACAAGGTCCACGACCCCGTCTACCGCCTCTTCACTGTCGGTTTCGGTGTCTTTATGGGCTGCCTTGCCTGGGCTGCTACTTGGTCTTCGGACTCTGTGCACCCTTCCAGGCTCGAGAGCCGCGTCCTTGCTTGGCTCGCCGGTCTTCTCATGTCCTCCGTTGCCAAGTTCGCCTGGTATACCAACAACCCCATCTGGCCCATCATGCACGCCGAGAACGGTGGGTGGAACGGTACTGGTCTTGTTCTTGCCGTCTTGGCTGTGCTCAGGTTCACTCGCAAGGCTCCCCTTAACAGCTGGGATATCAACGAGCAGAAGAATGGCTCTTCCCTCCTTTCCGCCTTTGGCATTGGTGGTCTCTTCTTCGCTATCCACTCCCTACTCTCAGATACCAGCACCATGATCCTCTGGGTTTGGGGTGGTTTCCCTGTCCGTGGCCCTGTCTCCAACGTCCATGCCTATTACACCATTGCTGCCATGACCGGCGGTCTCCTCATTGGTGTCTTCAGGCCTGGCATGGTTACCAACTGGACCGCATACGGTGTTGCCTGCGTTGGTGCTGCTATGCTCACCTTGTATGAGCAGTGGTTCGGCTACTATGGCGCCTTGATCCTGACCACCTACCTCATGGCCATCGCCGTGCCCTTGATCAGCAAGGCTGCCAAGAAGAACCCAGCTGTCACTTTCGGTGTCGGTTTCCTGTTCTACAACCTCCTTGTCCTCTTCCACGTTTGGGTGGTTGCCTACGCTTTCGTTCCTGGTGGCCCCTACGTCCGCGAGCACACCGATTGGATCATGATCGCTACCATGCTCACCATCGGCGCCGGTGTTTTTGACCTCGTTTCGGGACAAGCCAGCCGCAAGTACGCTGCTTCCACCGACCGTCGCAGCTCTTCGTTCGGCCACCGCAAGTACCACGTTGGCGTCCTCGGCCTCCTCAACATCCTTTTCCTCGTCGCCAACTTCCTCCGCTTCCCCTCGTATGACTACAAGCCCTACCACGCTGACGACCGCCTCTTCACGGCCGGCATTTGGACCATTCACTTCTCGCTCGACAACGACATGTGGTCTTCTGAGTACCGCATGCGCGACCTCATCAAGGAATTGGAAGTCGATGTCATCGGTCTTTTGGAATCTGATCTCCAGCGGATCATCATGGGCAATCGCGACACCACCCAGTTCCTCGCCGAAGATCTCGGTATGTACGTTGACTACGGTCCGGGTCCCAACAAGCACACGTGGGGCGCCGCTTTGCTCTCCAAGTTCCCGATTCTCAACTCCACCCACCACTTGCTCCCCTCCCCCGTGGGCGAGCTGGCCCCCGCAATCCACGCCACGCTCGATGTCTACGGCTCCCTAGTGGACGTCTTCGTTTTCCACTCTGGTCAAGAAGAAGACCCCGAAGACCGCCGTCTCCAATCTGAATACCTCGCTAAGCTCATGGGTTCCATCCCTGCCGACCGGCCCGCCGTTCTCCTCTCTTACCTTGTCACCAAGCCGCTGGAAGGGAACTACAACACGTATGTCTCCGATATCTCCGGCATGCACGATGTCGATTACACGGATTGGGACAGGTGGTGCGAGTATATCCTTTACAAGAACCTGCGCCGCACTGGTTACGCCCGCGTGAGCAGGTCAACCATTACAGATACGGAGTTGCAGGTTGCCAAGTTCGTCGTGCCCAAAGATGAGGGTGATAACGGGAGTATTTTGGCGGCGAGCAAGGAACAGAGGGATAGGAGGGTGGAAGAAGAGCAGGTGCCGGAGGGGTGGAGGTTCCCGGCGTTGTTTAGGGGAGAGGGTGTTAGGGGGCATCATTATCATGTTTTTGATGAGCCCCGATATTACAATTTCTAGGAGGTAGAGCGCGAGAGTAAGAGAGGGAGTAGAAAAAGGGAGAGATGAGAGTGCGAGAGGGAAGGGTTTACTTGGGTTTGTCTTTGTTAGACGGGTGGACGTTGGTGTGGTGACTTGGGAATGATTTGACGGGTTAATGATGGATGAAGACTTGAAGAAGTTGTAAGGATATCTTGTAGTAATTGTATGTTATGGGTTTATGTGTAATGGATTTAGGATTTGACATTTCCGCGGTCATTGGTGTGCAGCTGAGGTCGACTAAGGGTTTTGGAAGTAACACATTTCCGAGCAAGAGGTACGTCTTTTCACTATCAACATCAACGACATAGAAATAATGCTGTGACTCCAAGAGTCCCACTGTACTAATCACCTGGCACCCTTCCCAAGTTGAATCAAGGTATTCCCCGGCCCGTTCAAGCTCGTCGTGAAGGAAATTACGCGAGGTACGTTCCCTTTCCTCCTCATTATCGTTTAAGGGCATCAAAGTTTTGCAAACAAGATCTACCTCAAACTCCAAGGCGAATATGCACTGGTGAAGCATGCTTCGTCCCCCACCAGCCGCACAAGCCCCCTCTTTATTCTACATCCGTATCCGTTACGGGGTTCTTGCACTCCCATAGTAGCACGCCCTGAGTGTCCTTCATATATTCCGTCCTGAGAGGCGTCCACTTAAAGTGGCTTCGAGGGGTCGATGGTTGTCCCTGTTGTCTTGATTCGCTACACACGGCGCTCGTCCAGACCCCCCTCTTCCTCTCATCATTCAACCAACACCATTTCTGGGTCTCCGTATGGCAGTTCACCAGTCCATTGGTTATCATCAGCTCTGTCATCGGCCGGTCTCAGCCCTTCCCTGTTCCATCCATTTGATGCCCGATTTGCCTACCCGTCTGGCCTAACACAACCCTTTCAGAAATTGTGGGCCAGATCGATGTCTTTCGATCTACGTATATTGACTTCCATCTTCCTCCCTCCTTTAGCTTGCGAATCAGGACTGACAAACAGCAAAACCGATCTGATGTTCTAGCCTCCAATCCTTCGTCCAGGGCTGTCACACAACTTCACATGACACCTGCACCTTCGCCCTTGCGCACCGAAATCCCACAGCCAAGTCCTCTATGCTCGGGCCGTGAGTTGACAGTGCTCTAGGCTGTCAGTCAGACTCCTTTGAGCTTGTCGCTGAAAGTTGCACAACTGCGTTTGAAGTACGCCACGGCTGACAGCTTGTCCAACACCTTCCAATAACCACGGACCAACCTGCTACGAGCTGGGCTTTGAAACGAGCGGCATGCAGGTTGGCTACATATCAGGCTTTGCTTCAGGCAGATATGGACACTTTCACTCGAAGCTCTGTCCTCTGGCGTGCTTGGCAAATCTGTTGTCATCAGCAATCTTGGGACAAATTTTTCACATCGACACATATCGACATGGCTATCCCCCATGATTTACCCAGATGTTGATGCGGCAACCTCCACCGACTGTTTCTCTTCAACTTCACCCTGCCTTAGCCCAGCACACCTTAGTTACAATCTTGACGCCGGGTCATTTGGATTGCCGTTTCCTTTTCATATACTCTACGCATGCCTGAGACAGCGAACGAGGATGTTTCACGGTCAAGACATAACTGTTCTTCACGAACCTCCCAATCCCCAAGTGGAGTAAGCCGAGCAATTCGCTTTAGCTTTGCGTTTTAACCCCTCCCCTCGTTATTCCCGCATGAGGCTCAGCCTACTGACCAAATATGCACACAGTATCGTCTTTGTGCACGGTTTTACAGGGCACCCTAAATCGACCTGGACGCTCGAGGCAGCCAAGGTCCAGAAACGGACCAGAGCAGGAGGGGGGCATAGCTGTGATGTGTTCTGGCCGCAAGACCTGCTGCCAAAGACAGTTCCGAGCGCTAGAATTCTGACCTACGGTTATGACACCAGAATTCGCCACTTCATTCTAGGGCAAATCAGCAAGAACTCAGTCCCAGACCACGGACGGGACTTTTTGAATACGTTGGAAGCCTGGAGGAGGTCGCCAAACGAAGCATCCCGCCCCCTCATCTTTGTCGCCCATAGCTTGGGAGGTTTGGTTGTTAGAGAAGCTCTCAAACAAGCCAATCATTTCCGGGCCACACACCCAGATAACTACGCCGTCCTTCTATCCACCATCGCACTCATGTTCTTCGGGACACCCCACCGGGGGGCCGATCCTCGGAGCATATTACACCGCGTCCTTTCAGCCTCTGTAATCAGGATTGGGATGAGCGTTAACAGCCACGTCGTCGATACCCTGCTTCCAAGTGTCAATAAACAGTCCGAGCTCGACGACTTCAGGATGCTAGCATCGGAAGCAAACTTGCGTGTCTACTCGTTTCAAGAAGAAGTCGGTCTTGGACTACTGCTTGGTAAAAAGGTGAGTTTACAAAGCTTTGTCAGGTCACCATATGTAACATTGCACTTGGCTGATGGGACTGACGACCTCTTTGTCATGTCCGTAGGTCGTCGAGGACTATTCATCTTACCTTGGCCCACCTGTGATTGAGACCATCCAACACATCGGCGACAACCACATGGACATGTGCCGATTCTACGGTTTTGAAGATCCGGGATACTTCAAGGTCGCGGCGGCCTTTCAACGGATTCTCGAGGTATCTGCTGGCCGTAGCATCACCACAGTCTGCATCCGTGCAAACCCTTCGTCAGCTGACGGACGCTTGAACCGGGTTGGCATCACCGCAGGCCCTGGTGATGTTGCTGCACGAACTTTACAACGACTAGTCGCACCTCATACGTCAATCGCTCGAACCTTGGATAAAATCCAGTCAGTTGGAAAGGCTGTTTCTCGTCTTACCGATGTATGAAACGTCTAGGGACTGCGCCACAAATTGAAAGGCAGTCACAAATAAGAAATGAATGTGTAAGCTTGCTAATGTTGGCAGAACGGAGGGGACCCGGGGCCGAGATGAGCGAGTGGACTTTGTAGGCGTCATGAGTTCCAGTGTGAGAGTGATAGCAACACTTGGGATATGTACCTCTAGCGCCACGGGGACCTGAGGTAACCCGGAGGAAGCTGTCTTCAACTAAGATGTATCGGAATGAGTCTCTTTTGCAAGGCACGAGGCACTTCACTCGCACACAGCATGTAAGAACGTTATGTTCACCGGTTCGAAGTCATGATTGTCGGTGCCGAGTTGGCGAATAGACGCGAAGGTGCTCCTGGCCCGTTGTCCCATTCGTGCGGTGTTCATTCATTCATAGTTTCAAACTCAAAGAAAGAGAAGCTAGGAGCTACATGAGAAGGATGCTGTGTGCATGGTGGGTGTGCACCATGGAAGACCCGAAGCCGGGAGTACCTAGGTAGATTGTCGCGTGAATACCTAGTGTAGGCAGGTATCGAAGAAATAGTTCTTTCTACCAATACAATACCGGCGCGCAACGCCCCGAAGAAGTTCAAGCTGGTCTAAATTCCTGAGATAACCGTCATGGCCTCAGTCAGTATGGGTGTCATTTCAACTAGGCATGGTACTACTCTCAAATCTTAAGGTATGTTTCTTCCTCACTACCACCATGTGTTATGCTCACGTCGACGGAAAGAGCTGACTCGACTGGAGGATAAGCAGCGCAGGTCACGGCCAGAATCGGAACTCGTACCCCATCGGCGAATCGTGTGCCGCGTCCGGGCACGAAATCCACGGGGACGGGAGTCGTTGATTGATGCTTGTCCAAGTCTTCCCACATTTTTCTCTCTTTTCGGTTCCTTCATCCCACTCTTTCTCGAACCGACCCCCACTGCCCCTAGCCACCATGCCCGCCGGGCGCCGATGACATTTTTTGCCCAATACAGTCGCATCTCAGATAAGGTGCTGCACAGTCACAAACTGGCGTCAAAGACAGTGAGCCATAGCTGACAGGCCTCTAGAACAGGCGTAATTTCTTGATCACTGGGAGGCATCCAGATTCCCACCAGTAATGCCATCCAGTCAGTCGGCAAGCGATGCAACAACGCCCCCCGCTTCACAACGCCCCATGGCAGTCGGGACGTGTCAGGCATCATTGAAACTGACCGCGCAGCCTCACCTCGCCAGAGAACTCAGCTCTCCCCACGAAACTCGTTATACCTGTCACCCATAGGACCGAAGTGCTCATAACTGCCCCCAGCCGACAGTGCCATCAGTATAGCTATCACAAGCGTCGGTTTTGCAGTAGACGCAGCCACTATCGACCTCTCGGCTTGCTGGTGGTCGCTATCAGCCAAGCCAGAATGGTTTCCGACCGGGGCATAACGATCCTTTACGAGCCTTCCCCCCCTCAGAAGCCCAAGGTCGAGTAAGTGTCTTCACTTTCCATGTCGTCGTGTTGACTGCTATTTTTGAACAGCATCATCTTTGTACACGGCTTTATTGGTCACCCAATGACGACATGGACTCTCGCGGCGGAAAAGGTCAAGAAACAAGACCGGACGTCAAACACGACGTGTATTGGCCGAAAGATGAACTCCCAAAAGCGATCCCGACCGCCCGAATACTTACGTTCGGTTACGATACACAGATCCGTCATGTCTTATAGGGCCAGATCAGTAAGAATACACTACAGCACCATTCCCACGAACTTCTGGCCCAATTGAGAGATAATAGAAGCTCAGATGAGGCGAGACTGCGTCCACTAGTCTTTGTTTCACACAGTTTGGGGGGCCTGGTTGTACGAGAGGCCCTTACGGTGATTAGTCTTCGCCAGGAAATTTGGACTCGCAGTGGTCGCTATGAGGAACTTGCCCAATCGACTATCGCCATCCTTTTCTTCGGAACTCCCCATCGAGGTGCCGATCCTCGAAATGCCACACATCGTCTTCTTACGTACACCGCTAGGAAGATTGGTTATAGAGATCCCGCGCATATAGTCAACGCCTTGCTACCCAAACTGGACGACTATTGAAGGCATGTAAGCTTTACAGGCTTCCTGACTTTGATATCGGCGAAGTGATTGGACGGTTTACACCTTTCAGGAGGAATATAGGATTACGAGTCTTAGTGGTAAACAGGTTCGTGTCCATGCCTAGCTTCCTCGTATTTCCTGTGCTTAAGCTCCGGAGATAACTATCTGTTCGTGATAGAAGCTGATTTGGCGCTGGGCAACTAGGTAGTTGAAGATGGTTCATCATCCTTAGGCGTGGAAAACGAAATTATTCGGCGCATCAGCAACAACCACATGGATATGTGCCGCTTCAACTGTGCTTCGGATGATCTTGAGCACCAGAAAATGGTTAAGGCCTTTTTGGACGACATCCTTCTCCAAATTCGTCGCCAAAGCCATGATCAAACACGTCAAGTTGTCCCAAGCCCTAGAGGCACACTTGAGCATCCAGCGTCCTCAGGGCCATTGGCAAGTTACGCCGACCTCGACCTGATAGTCAGGGGTCAAAGTACCAAAAGCAAAGTGGATGTGGGTGTACTGGGAAGTGTCGACTTGAGAGGCGTCTTGGAAGAGGCACTCTCGGCCTAGATTGTAGGCTTCGAAATAGGCAACCTTGATGGCGCCGGACCCATCGCCCTTGACAATGTCGGTGCCGCAGTTGGAGATGCAGCCGTAGGTGCCGGGCTTGGCAGTTCCCGGAGCGCCGGTGTTAGTGTCAACGCAGAAGTCCTTGGTGATACCGCACTGGCCCCAGATGTTGCAGCAGGCGTTGAGAAGGCAAGGGTTCAAGTCGGCAATGTTGGAGCCATCAGTCGGCGGCTTAGAGCCCGGCTTTTGCGGACCGTACACAGCGTTGGCGATCAGGGCGGGGAAAGGCGGACATTAAAAGGCCATGGTCGCGCAGTTAGGTCGGTTACGTTCTCGCCGGGCGGCCAGCGCCTCGCATCGGGCTCTAGCGATCACACGATCAAGATCTGGGATCCCGCGTCAGGGCAATGCTTACAGACATTAAGAGGCCATGGTCGCACGGTGCTGTCGCTTGCGTTCTCGCTGGACGGCCAGCGCCTCGCATCAGGCTCTAGCGATGACACGATCAAGATCTGGAATCCCCCGTCAGGGCAATGCTTACAGACATTAGAAGGCTATGGTAGCTCGGTGCTGTCGCTTGCGTTCTCGCCGGATGGCCAGCGCCTCGCATCGGGCTCTAGCGATCATACGATCCAGATCTGGGATCCCGCGTCAGGGCAATGCTTTGTAACTATTGATGTCGGTATATCAGTAACGCATGCATTCTTTGATCCTACGGGCCGTTACCTTATGACCGATGCTGGGCGCATCGAAGTAGCTACAGCTACTACGGAAAACGCAATTCGGCTAAATGATCTAGTAGCGCAAGGATACGTCGTAGGACGGGATAAGTCGTGGATTACCTGCAATGGCAAAAATGTACTCTGGTTACCACCAGAATACCGTCCAAGGCGTTCCGCCGCCCAAGAGCTGATGGTATCCGTCGGCTGTTCGTCGGGACGAGTTTTCACTATTAGCTTTTCACGATTGATTTGACGTTAATATCCTTGAAGTCTCTTTCTTTCACCCTTTATATTTTTTTTTCCTAGCTTGACACCAGAAGGATCAGGGAGGATAGGTTATTTAATAGGAGAAATTCTAGCGGTTTCCATCAGTTTTAAGTCACTTACGTACTCTGCTTCGAGCAGGCAGGATTGTCAGATTCGGTTCTCTTCCCGAAGTCAGATGTGCAATACCCCGGCGGCGAACATGCTGTGGCGATGGATGGAATGTGTGCTGGCGGTCAGGAGGGTTGACAAGTGATCAATACCGAAGAGAACCTAACAAAGTTACGGGCATTCCCCCCCGGGTTGGATTCCTTGTATGCGCGGATGATGGAGCAGATTATTCAGTCTGATTATGCGGATCTGTGCAGGCAAATTCTTGCCGTCTCCTCTATTGTTCGCCGACCCATCAGCATTCAAGAACTGACTACTCTCGTCGAGATGTCAGACGATATCTCAGACGATCCGCAGTCACTGGAAGAGCTTATAGGGCTTTGCGGCTCGTTTTTGACTCTTCGAGACCAGGCTGTTTATTTTGTCCACCAATCAGCCAAGGACGTTCTATTGGGCAATGCTTCTGATAAGGCTGGCAACCAAGCTTCTCAGGAGGCGTTCAAGTGGATTTTTCCTTCTGGGAAAGAAGTTGTGAACTATACCATCTTCTCGAGGTCAGTTAATGCCATGTCTACAACACTGCGACGCGACATAAACGGCTTAAGCGCACCGGGATTTCCGAGTGACAAGGTCCACGTACCAGATCCGGACCAGCTAGCGACGGTGCGGTACTCATGCGTCTACTGGGTTGATCACTTATGTGACTCGGTTTCTGGCACGAACACAAAACGGCATGATCGTTTACAGGATAACGGAGTTGTCTATACATTCCTCAAGACGAAGTACCTTTACTGGCTGGAAGCTCTAAGTTTATTCCAAGCTATGCCTGCGGGCGTTATTGCTATTAGAAAGCTCGAGGGCCTGCTAGTAAGTATAAGTCTAACTCCGCACTAGGGACTTGGTCTAACTAAAGATATAGGGAGGTAATGATCAGTCGCAGTTATCAAAGCTTGTTTGGGATGCTTACCGGTTTGCTCTGTCTTATAAGTCAATAATAGAGCAAGCTCCACTTCAAGCATACATATCAGCGCTTGTATTTGCTCCAAGCAGTAGCTTGATAAAGAGGAATTTCAGGGCAGAAGAACCTGAATGGATTCGAACTAAGCCGGCTGTAGAATTGGATTGGAATGCATGCCTCCAGACCCTAGAAGGCCATAGCGGGATCGTTCGCTCAGTGGCATTCTCGCCTGATGGCCAGCGGCTTGCCTCCGGTTCGTGTGACAAGACGATCAAGATCTGGGATCCGGCGTCGGGGAGCTGCCTCCAAACGATTAATCCTAGTACTGCGATGACCCTTATATCGTTTGACGATACTAATCGCTACCTACGTACCAACATTGGACGTATTAAAATAGTTACAGAAACTACCGAAATCCAAGTTGTACTAGATAATCCAGAGAGCCATGGCTATGGCTTGGGACGGAATAGGTCTTGGATTACTTGCAACGGCCAGAACGTACTCTGGCTGCCATCGAATTACCGACCGGCTGTTTTTGACCTCCAGGAACGGATGATATCCATGGGCAGCACATCGGGATTGGTTTGGTTTATTGGCTTCTCGCAAGACATATAATGTATTCCATGTCTTTCTCAATTCCTTTCCCTCTATTTCATTTTTTCTAGCATGCCACCAGAAGGGTCTGGGAGGATAGGCAAATTTAGAAGAATTTTGTAAATTCTGGTAACCTTTGTGACAAGGGCAGAGTTCTGGGCTTGGAACAAAGAGTACAATTCAGCTAATAATCTTCTTTGGTCTCGAAGGCCTTGTTGATCTTCTCAACGTCCAGGAGAAGGTTGGGCTTCAAGGCCTTCTTATGCCAAAGGGAATTGGTACGTACTTGAGGTACGTATCAAGCCTTGTCGCCTGAGGCTTCAAGGCATCTGTCTAGCAGTCTGCATACATGTATATCTTCCTGAATGCCTTCATCCATTCTCCATCTTCCTTCTGGCGCTGTCCTTTATCCGGGCGCCCTGCTTCTTGCTTGGTTGGCTGTGGCTGCTTCTGGGATGACTGGGATTGTCTCATGGTGTTTCATCAGCGTCTTCGACACTTCCCTGGTTGGCTCGCTAGCCCGATGGTGTCGAGAGGGGTTCGGATAAGCAGTGCCGGTGGCTGAGGGTCCGGCCGAGGTGAGTGTTGCGGCCGGAGGCCACCGGGCATCTCGAGGCTGAAGCCAAGCGTTGAGGCTTTACTGAGCCTTGCGACCCTGACCCTGGACTGTGGGCGATGTCCGTGTGACAGCTAGTGCTGGAAGAAAAAGAAAATTAAGCCGCTACTCAGAGGCTGATATTCACCATCCAAATAGACCAGACGCTTATGGCCGGACTATTGTGTCTTACATATCCGAAAATGGCGGCGTAGATATTCTGCGTCTACTTCTTGCAAAGTTCCCTCAAATAGCTCTGGATACACCGGATAACGTCGGGTGGACACCATTACGATGGGCGATGGATGTGACGAACCGTTACAAGCACAGGAGTATATCGCTGGGAATAAGAACAAGAAAAACGGTAGTAGCCAAAAGGTACTGGTCGATTGTATCAATTGGTTGCTTGCTGAAGAGCCAGTATCTAAAGAGGCCTGGGGAGGCCTTCTTTATATACCGGTCTTCCGGACCCACTATATTGGACCCGAACACTTTGGGTCCTACCTGATTGGTCCGTTGGTTCTACCTAGTCTGGCTTACATAAGTGATCCTTGATTGGATCGTAACAATGGAATCCCTCCCTGAGAGCTGGGAATGGAACAAACGCATAGAGTTGATAAAGCTCCTGCTAGCAACGGGACAAGTCAACCCTTTTCATGCAGATAAAGACGGGCTTACTCCCTTTACTTCGGTAAAACGCCGGGCCTACAGACCGCTTACATCGTTAAGAAGGGACATTTTGCTTGAAATGATAAAGACAGCAGAAAACGAGGAGGTTATGAGCAAGTTTGGGTTTAAAGATAAAGATCTCTGTCGAATTGAGGAATAGATAACTGAAGTCCGGAAGCTCATCGAGGATGGGGATCTCATGGTTACGGAAGCATTGACGTACAAATAACAAAGAACACGACGAATCGAGGGACTTTGAGGAACTGGTTGTCGAACATCGTGAAAACTCATCCTGTCGAGCTTCATGCGATTTACTGGTACTAGGAGTAGACAAGGGTGTCCACAGCAGAAAAGGCAAGCGGGAATCGAAAGACGGCAGTCACATCGTGGTCTAGAGACTCTAGTTAAATACCGTAATGACTCGGGAAATACGGAAACCAGATCAGGCCGGCAACGCAGGGTTCAAGCTCTACCGTTTGCGTCAACATCGGTGCACATACACCCAAAGACAACTCGCAGGCCATTTACCCTGGGTTGCCGGCCTAACCTGGTTTCCATATTTTCCGAGTTTACGGCTCCTCTCCCACTCTCTCGGATACATTTTGGCGAAACTGGAATAAAGGAAACCCTGGGGTTTGGACTCATGGAATGGGATGGCCTGAAACAGATGGTTCAAACGGGATTGTGGGGGAACAAGGTGCTGTAATAGGTGGTCTATTGTTATTTGTGCGAGACTATGAGGCGGAGGGTGTTGATGTTGAACGGGGACCAGCTTTGCACATATACTGATGTCACACGGACATCGCCCACAGTCCAGGGTCAGGGTTGCCGAGGCTTAGCAGAGCCTCAACGCCTGGCATCAGCCTTATGAATGCCCGGCGGCCGTAGGCCGCGAGACTCAACCTCACTTCGGCCAGACTCTCAGCCACCGGCATTGC